>VZTI01001641.1:557706-578185 GCA_013397865.1 Struthidea cinerea | reverse complement strand
TTTCACTTCATCCTGGTTGGGTGGTCTGACACAGACTCCCAGCAGGATCTCTGCCTTGTTGGCCATCCTTCTGATGGTCACCACAGGCACTCAGCCTTATCCCCACTGTCCCTGAGCTCTGTACAGTGGAAACCCTCCCCAATGCACAGAGCCACCCCACCGCCTCTCCTTCCTCGCCTGTCCCTTGTGAAGAGCTTGTAGCCATCCACTGCAGCACCCCAGTCGTCCCACCACACTTCCATGATGAAAACTACGTCACAGCTTCCTGCTTCTGTTGTTTGTTACCCATACTGGGTGCATTGGTGCAGATGCGCTTCAGCTGGGCTGTTGATGTCACCCCCAATAATGGCGTGTCTCCCCAGCCTCATCTCTAGCTAGCTTGATCTAGTCCCTCTCCCCCTTTAAGCCTGCTCAGTCAGCACTGCCAACTCATGGGCTAGAATACTTTCCCCCCCTTTTATACAGGTGAATCCCACCTGTCTGCAGCAGGCCCGATGCCACAGAAATTATCCCATGATCAAAACAGCCAAAATTCCCTCAGTGACACCAATCCATAGGACTGAGTGAGAAGCATGGCCTGAAGGTGCTCCTGATAGCTAGGGATGGGTTTCTTGCTGGATGTCAGCAGGAGTGGTCCTGTGACCGCTGTGGGAGGGCCATGGCAAGGTGGTTTGTCCCTCAGGAGGCCTTGTTTTGGGTTCCTGCCTGCCATCCTGCCACTGGGCTCCTCAGGGCTTGTGCTATGGGCCCCTGATGGGTGGGTGCAGCCGGGACAGGATATTATTTGGGGAATCCCCCTCCTGCCGTTGTCACTCTGTGCTTCTTGGTGGGAGTGCATATGAGCTTTATCATGTAGCCTAACAAAATCAGTTCAGTAATCAGATATTTACAACATTCCATACATAAAGAAAGGAAGGACCAAACAAAAATTTGATGACAAATTTTCTTTCATCTTCCAACTCACATGCCTGTGAACACCAACGTAATAGTATAGGAGGAGGACTTGTTGCATTGTAGTCTTTCATCTTTGCTTGAAAGAAAGCAGGTGAGGATGACAAAAGAAGGAAGCAATGCTTTCATTTTTTCCAGGGTTCTTAGCTCTAGTAAGTCTACCACTAGTTCCTCCGTACTGTCTCATTGCTGGTTTTTAAGAATTTACTCTCTTGGCATCATTTACTATTGTCGGAGAAGAAGGGAATAGTAATTAATTAAGTATTCAACTTGGGGAAGGATTGTCTGCATGACGGGAAATTATAAACTGGAAAAGCTGGGTTGAGCAGGCAAGGTTGATAAGAGACTTTAAATCCATTAAAACAAAATGACATTTGACAAAATCAGTCACTTTGGTACCTCTAGTCTTATGAAGGAAAACAGAAATCAGTTCAGTTCCCTTCAATTTTTCTTCTGTTTTCTGAGTACCTGAGGTAAAAGGAAGGTAGAGATTGCTTGCTTGTTTCATGTTGGCTTTGTAATGAAGATTTTTAATTAATACTTAAATTAGTATTTTTAAACTATGTTAAACAGTATTACCTTTGAAATTAAACATGTATTTCCACATGTCACAAACATGGCAATGACTTATATTGAATATGTTCTTTCCCATGACATTACAATAATTCTGTTTTAAGGGTATTTTTTTGCAGGATTATACATCTTTGAATTTTTCATATGTAAATGGAAACATATGTCATCACTAAAGCATGGTACCACATTTTGAAGTCTTAGATAAAAATAAATTAATTTTCAGCAGAACGTGACTTCAGATGCATTAAAGTAAGCCAATTAAACTTCAGGTATACTGCTTTTCAGCCTGACTTGTTTTTTTTTTGTTCATGTTTCAAAATTACATGTGCTCCTGAATGTTTTAAGTAAATACTAGTGTTTCTTTGGGACATCTCATTGCAAGTGTAGTTTATCACATAGGAAAGTCTAAATTTAATTTATTCTTTACATTCATTCCTAACTTGCTATTTCTACTTGGCATAGGTAAAGCCTATTTACTCATAGCCATCCTGAATTGAAAACTCTGAATGTTCAAGGCTAACTATAAAACTCCTCTGTTTTCTATTTTTAAATCCCCCCAGCATGCATGCAAGCACACACACACACATTCACATGCCTTAACTGGGGGGGTTTGGTGACACTTCATAGCATTTTAATACTTTTGGAATGTCTCAGCTTCAGAAGCCAGTGTCCCTCCCAGCAGATTATAGAACATATCTCCATGGCAAGGGGTTGGACTAGATGATCTTTGAAGATCCTTTCCAGTCTAAACCATCCTAAGATTCTATGACTATTCATTTAACTTCATAGCTTTTTGCACAAAAACCCCGATGCTGCAAATTTCTGGTATAGTTTGCTCTTAACTGGAATGACTGATGATCCCATTAGCATTGGCTAGCTTTCAATTACAGTGCCTTGACAGTGATAACAATTACTTCTTAACAACTTAACTTAGTGATAAGGCCTTGAGTACTTTTAAAAAACTTAATGTCTATTACAAATCTTTATGTTTAAATACAAATTCTGCTTTCCACATGCTGTTCAATTTTGTGACGTATTGGATCTACCCTAATGTGGCATTACACATGTATCACTAGGACACTTATAGTGTGCAGCTGCCATGCTAATACTGCTTTTGTGGTCTTGCAGATGATAGCAGCATTTTCTGCTGCCTCTACAGAAGCACAGCTGATTGGAAAATTTAGCAGCACGGAAAATGTGAGTCCGTATTGTCTGATTGTGGACAATAGCTTATTCTGACTCTCTTAACTAAGCAGCCATACAGGGGAGACACTTAGGAGTCAGACTCCTAACAGCTGGAAGACATAGATGGGTACACATCAGGCTGCAGGAGGTCTGCTTCGAGACTGACCCTGAAGAAAACATGATCTGGAAGGGTATTAAATAGCAGAAGCAAACCAAGGAATGCACAGTTGCCCCCGTTGCCAGTTTCCCCAGCATACTGTAATGGAAACTCAGCAGCCAGCCAGAGGCAACATGTGAGGAGTTAATACAGGAGAGACAGATGTTGTGTTTAAATTGAAGTTTAGCAGACCAGTAGCCATGGGGTTACCACTTCTAAAAATACAGATAAATATGATAATGGAGAGGGGACTCATGATGACAATGTTGTTATTCTGCTTGTTACTTTGTAAACAGCCTCTTGAACTACTTATCAAACAGTTATGTTAATCTTCCACTTAGTTGTGGCAACTCACCACAATTTCTTGAATTTCAGAGTGATATTTCTTTTTGTCAATATATTTGATGGTGCTTTTGGGGATTTGAAAACCATGAATTAATAGATGCCTAACAAGATGTGAAACAATATTATGCTTTCACATTCAGACCGAGTGGATGCAAACAACAATTTAAAGAACATTTTTTAATGTTCTTTAATGTAAAGGATTGCACATGCTCCATCTGTAATGCACAGATTTTGATCTAAAAATTTAATGAACATTTGATCTTCTTTTTTATGATGAAGATCTAGGCTGACCACACATCTTAAAAGCAGTAATTTTGTGCTTAAGATAAGGTAACAGAAGTTACTTCAGCCAATGGTTGCTGTAATACGTGAGAGCTATATATATAGTGGACAATAAGCTATTTCTCACACGCTTCCAGAAGTGAAAAAGAATGCGCTCAGAGCTGCATAATCAGCTATGGTTGGATTGTGATATCCAAAGGCCTACCACATTCTGTTAATAAAAGTCACAAGGGACTTGAAGGTATCTGCTCTCAGGATAATCTTCTAAGTGCACTCATAGGTTAATCAGTAACCATGTGAGCAAGACACTCTGGAAACAGGCACATGCAGTACTTTGGAATGCATTAAACGCTGAAAAGGTGAAGAGACGGAGCAAAGTACAATTGGGCAATGCTTCACAGCAAAATTTGGATTCAGAGGACAATGCTTTTACAGGATATATTTAACCCTTGGAGGTATAACCAGCCTAGGCTTACAAAACATCTGTATTTACAGATGAACTAGTGTGATTTGTAGATGTTTTCATCTGGGACCTCAGTTTGGGTATCTTTATAGCTGGACGTGCCAAAAACGCCAAATTCAAAGCTCTGATGTGAGATACAGTGATAAACATGCAAGTGTGTTTGATGTAATAATATGATTTCTGAAAACAGAGACTTCACCTAGAAAAGACCAGTCCTTAAATTCTCCCCTATAATGTTAGTTTATTTTTATACTTTTTTTTTCCTGAGAAAATATGTAGAATCTGATAGTACATTAGTAATTAGTAATAGATAGTAATTCAAAGAAATAGGATTTTATTAACCTTGGGAGAAAATCTTACTTTTAAATTCCTTAAGAGCTCTCTCTGTTACCTTGTGCTGATTGGGTTTTCTGTGATTTCTTTAAATAAAAAGATACTATTTTTCCTACTGGAAGATAAATTGGAAATTAGAAAAAAATGAGGAAAAATCTACTTTTTGTTACCACCATGCTTGGCCTTCACTAGAAAATCGTTTTCTCTCTGGAAAATTTATTACAAGGAAACATAGCCAAGAAGCTTTTAGCTTATGACCTGGTAAAGAAATATTGGTGGAAAACAACATATTCATTGCCAAGATGCAGTCAGTAAACACAGGCTGAAGAAACATGAAGCACCTTAATTTCTTTATGCATTTCAGAGGACACAAAATGATTTAAGTATCTGCTTGTGTACGATCACCTAACAACCCTATGGAGGCATTTCCTAAAGAAAAAGCTACATATAAAACCAAGCTACTCTTATAAAACTGTCCTGGTGTTTACTTCCTCTCTGCTTTAAGAATGTGTATCAAAGGCCTCTAAAGGAAAGCTTTTCCATTTGAAGAGTGATGGAATTGATACACTGATGCCAACTATGCTTGGTTTCTAGAGATAATGATAAAGGTGTGTGGGAAACAATCAGCACAGTTCCTTTAAGACATGACACGTTCAGTGTGTTTTGTACAGTGGGCATTTATGTGTCTGGTCTCTGCTGAATGAGACCTGTACCTTGTACTACCATCCACCTGTCTGCCACAGATCTCACTTTTGGACATTAGGTCCCAGAGCACCTATTTCCTTTGTAATCACTGTCAAGGGTCAGGCCATCCACATTGCAATAACAATCCCTCCTTTAATTTTGTCTAGGAAAAAAAGAGCTAAAAGCTTTATCCATACTTCCATGGTGACATGAATGAGGTAGATAGGAACCCAAGAAGGATTTTCTGTCAGAGAAAGGGAAATGGTGCAAGGAGGTGCCTGGGGTATGTTTTCTCTGAAAGTTGTTCAGAAGTGACTGTTTTCTAAGCCTTCATCTAACAGCTTTGGTTAAAAGTTGATTTGAGGTACAATTCTGACTGCAAACTTCGCTGAAAAAAAATTAATATTTAAAGGGGCTTAAGTTATTCCCCTATTTTAGATAGAGACAATGAGTACTCTTATCTTAAGTCTTGCATTTCCAGACCTCTTATTGCTGAAAAGCTCTTTCACTCAGAAATATCTCACTACATTAAGTAAGAGCTTTGTCTTGCCTCTTCTCTGGGATGACTTCTTGACAGACTATCAATCAAACACCTGAATGTTTTCAGCAAGAGAGTTCTGGTGATCTGCCTAAACCAAAGGCACATGCAATGAACAGGCAATGTTGTGAGGGATCACATGGTCTTCAGTGGCTAAAGAATGCAATCTGTAAATCAGAAGTCTGCTTTTGCTAATGTGAGGTAACTGAACACAAAAATATTTGAGCGTCAATTATTGTTGCTTTGTATTATTAATAGTTTTCTAGTGGTAACTGTTAAGGACTACTTGGCACAAACTTCACAAAATTCCCATGGCTTTGTTTATTTAACAATTTCTAGTAAACTTGATGCATACTACTCCAGTAAAGGTCACATACTTCTTTTGTTTCTTGAGAAATATATCCAGCAGGTGGTTATCTTCTAGTAGTCAGTAACAGGCTATATTTACACTGAAATAAGAATGGCACATTTCAGGGAGGTTTCAAGCATCCTCTGAGGAATGCAGTTAAAGGAGTGGGAGGTCCTAGGGGTATTTCAGAAGTTTACTTTGAGTTGTGCTACTTTTTAGCTTAGAATTGTAGAATTATAGAATATCCTGAGCTGGAAGGAACCCATCAGGATCATGGAGTCCAACCTCTGACCCTGCACTGGACACCCCAGAAATGACACCATGTGCCAAAGAGCATTGTCCAAATGCTTCTTGGTCAGGCTTCTTCTGTCAGGCTTGGTGTTGTGACCACTTCTCTGAGGAGCCTGTTCCTGTGCCCAGCCACCCTCTGGGGGAAAACCTTTTCCTGACATCCCACCTAAACCTCCCCTGATTCAGCTTCATGCCATTTCCTTGAGTCCTGTCACTGGTCACAAGAGTGAAGAGATTGGTGCCTGCCCCTCCCTCTGAAGATGCTGAAGACCTTAGTGAGGTCTCCCCTCAGTCTCCTCCAGGCTGAACAGACCAAGTGACCTCAGCTGCTCCTCGTACGGCTTCCCCTCCAGACCCTTCACAATCTCCATGGCCCTCCTTTGGATGCTGTCTGATAACTTAATGTTTTTCTTATATTGTGGCACCCAAAACTGCCCCCAGCACTCGAGGCGAGGATGCCCCAGTGCACAGCAGAGCAGAGCAGGACAATCCCCTCCCTTGCCTGGCTGGTGATGCTGTGCCTGACGCTCCCCCAGGGCACTGCTGGCCCTCCTGGCTGCCAGGGCACTGCTGGCTCATGTTCAACTTGCCATCGAACAGGACCCCCAGGTCCATTTCCACAGCGCTGCTCTCCAGCCTCTCGTTGCCCAGTCCATACACACATCCAGAGTCGCCCCATCCCAGGTGCAGAATCCTTGTTAAACTTCATACAGGTGGTGATTTCCCAGCCCTGTAGTTTGTCAAGGTCTCTCTGCAGGGCCTCTCTGCCCTCATGGGTTTTGACAGCTACTCCCAGTTTAGCGTCATCAGCAAACTGATTTAGTATTCCTTCCAGTCCTGCATCCAGGTCATTACAAAGATGTTCAAGTGAACTGGGCCAAGGATGGAGCCCTGTGGAGCCCCACCAGTGACAGGTCACCAGTCGGATGTCACCAATTCACTGTAACCCTTTTGTGCCCAACCCATGAGGCAGCTGCTCACCCACCACACGATGTGTTTATCCAGCTGAGTGCTAGACATTTTCTCCAGAAGGATCTTGTGAAACACAGTATTGAAAGCTTTGCTGAAATCCAAAAAGGTGGGTTTCCCTATCCCAGAAGAAAATTATGTTTGACAAGCAGGGCTTTCCTCTCATGAAGTCATGCTGGGTGTGACCAATGGCTGCATTGTTCTTTTCAATACTTCCCAGAATAATCTTTTCCATGATTTTACTGGGCGCTGAAGTGAAATTTACAGGCCTGTAGGACCTCCTTCTTGCTCTTCTTAAAAACTGTGACTACATTAGCCAGCAAATCCTGCACAAGTTCAGGGTCAACAGGAAACTGATCTTTCTTGCAGCCATGGTACTCCACCTCAGGGCACTGACACCCCCCTGGTCTGTCATCCATGTTGAAGACAGAGGCAAAGACTGCACTAAACATCTCTGCCTTGTCCATGTCCCTGTTGGTGAGACGACCATCCTCATCCTGTAACTGGCTGATGTAATTTCTACACTGGAAAAGTATTTCCATATATTTGGAAAAAACTCTATTTATTTTCCCCCAAAGTTCTCACCAGCTCCAACTCCAGTTGAGTTTTGGCTGCACAAATTTTCTCTCAACAGAGAGTTTGTGGGGAAGTAAAGTCCCTCCCTCTACAAGCAAAGGGCAGGTTCAGCAGCTTAAAGAGCCACCAGTTGATGAGACCTGATGAGATACAGCCTGAGACCCTGAGGGAGCTGACCACTATTGTTTCCAAGCCACTCTCCATCATATTTGGAAAGTCATGGTGGTCAGCCAAAGTCCCTGGTGACTGGAAAAGGGAAACATCACTCCAATTTTTAAAAAGAGGAGAAGGGAAGATCCGTGGAACTACAGACCAGTGAGCCTCCCCTCTGGGTCTGGGAAGATCATGGATCAAAGCCTCCTAGAAGATACACTATGGCTCATAAAGGACGAGGAGGTGACCTGAGGCAGCCAACACAGCTTTACTAAGGGCAAATTGTGCCTGACCAATCTGGTGACCTTCTGTGACGGAGTGATGACAGTGGTCAACATGGAAAGACCAACAGATGTCGTCTATCTAGAATTCTGTAAGGCCTTTCATATGATCCCACATCACATCCTTATCTCCAAATTGGAGAGACATGGATTTGATAGATGGACTTGATCATATATTTGATTCAGTGGATAAGAAATTGGCTGGATGGATGCAGCAAGACAGCTGTGGTCTAAGGCTCTGTGTCTAGATGGAGGCCATGACAACTGATGTCCCTCAGGGCTTTCTCTTGGCACTGGTGCTCTTCCATATCCTCATCAATGACACAGACAGTGGGATCGAGTGCACCCTCAGCAGGTTTGGAGATGACACCAAGCTGGGCAGTGCAGCTGACACAACAGAAGGATGGGATGCCACCCAGAGTGGCCCAGACAAACTTGAGAACTGGGCCCAAGAGAACTTCAGGAAGGTCAACAAATCCAAGTGCCAGGTGCTGCACTTGAGTTGGCACAATCGCAGGTACAAGTACAGACTAGGAGAAGAAGTCACCAAAGCAGCCATGTGAAGGCCTTCTGGATTATTGTGGGTGAAAAGCTGGACACGAGGCGGCAGTGTACACTCACAGCCCAGAATGCTAATGATATCCTGGGCTACATCAAAAAAGAAGGGATCATCAGGTTGAGGGAGGCTATCTTCCCCTTCTACTCTGCCCTTGTGAGACCTCACCTGGAGTTCTGCATCTGGCTCTGTGTGGGGCTCAGTTTACCTTGTTCCCCCACCTTTCCCCCTGCCCTAGTCCTGGCCACTCCCTCGGGCTCTCCGTGTTGGCTCCTGTGCCCCAACCCTGCCCTTGTACCGCCCCTGAGCCCTGGGGAAAAAGGCCCTGCTCCCTGGCCACGAGGTCTCTCTCTCTTTATGCCTCGGGGGGCCGCGTGGACCAGATGCAACGATTAAACATCTTCCAGTACCCTTGTGGAGAGACCCTTCTCACCTCCTTTGTCGTCGCTGTGTTTGTAAGGCTGACAGCTGGCCGGAGCAAAGTGCTGAGCCATCCAAAATGGACTGTGGAAGGGCAGAGAAATTCTGCCCTGTCCTAGAAATCTCAGCTGAGCTCCCAGGGAAAGCTGCAGCTTGCTAGACAGCACCCAAGCGCTTACAACAGCTCTGGGGTCCTCAACACAAGAAAGCTGTGCACCTGTTAGAGCAGGTCCAGAGGAGGCCATGAAGATGATCAGAGGGCTGGAGCACTTCGCATGAAGACAGGCTGAGAGAGCTGGGGTTGTTCAGCCTGTCTGGGGGAGCCTGCTCTTCATTGTGGCCTTCTAGTACTATAAAGAGGCTTATAAAAAAGAAGAAGATAATGCTTTTATTAAATTTACAGCCCCAAAGTCCTGCTTCAGGAGTAGTAATGGACACTTGCCTTCACCTCGCTTTTTGTCAGTAGAGTTGGGATTTTTCCTGCCAGTATACATCACCTTGTGTATAGTGACACTGTCTTTCATTCACCTTTGTTTTGTCGCCCACTCAATGGATTTAGTCAGGTTTTTCTGCCATTCTCCCCTTGGCCCTTGTAATTAAAGATTTTTTAAAGTTTATTCAGCAAGCTGTTACCTTACACACATTTTCAGGTCACTTTATTCACATATTTTGTGTTATTTGCTTTTTCTCATGAATTTAGTATAGTATTATATAATTTTTCTTTTAAAGCAACCTTCTTTACTATAGAAAGATCCCATGAAAAACCACATTTTGTTGTACACTCTTACTGATTTGCTTTTCTTACTACTGAAAACACACAGCTGAATGGTTTTTAAAACTTAGAGAAAGACATAGTTCCTCAAATATGAATTTGAATTTCATACGTGTTTAAAAAAACCCAACTAAACCATACCCATGAATATGTCAGTTCCCAAGATGCAAATATAATCTGGAAGATGGCTTTTTGATATAAAGTGCCTTATGCAGCAACTTACACAACATGTCCTTCTTCAGTGATAGGTTCTGATGTAAGTATTTGATTGCAAAGACATCTCTAGATATTCCAGAAGATGGAGGATATGGCCAATATTGAAGAATTAAAAAACCAAACCCACATCATGGAAGGTGGTGGTGGAGTAATGACAGGAGCAAAATGAACACATTTTTAAAACTAGCTCTTTGGAGACAAGTCCAGAAGTAGGGACAGAAAGCTTTTAGATCTGATTAAAAGATTCAAAAATTGAATGGTCTGAGAAAAAAAAAAACCCTCTTTTAAAGGCAGCTGGTTCGACTAAAGTTAGAAAGAACAGGATGAGATATGATTTTATGCTATTTAAGAGCCTAAGTGATGAACAAATGAGCATACTTCATTAGACGGTCTTGTTTTGATCAGGTAAACCTGCGAAATCTTTCAGAACAGTTTTGTAAGGGTGGCATGTGTTTGTAAGAATTGCATTTTTTAATTTATTGTGCTTTTCCTTTACAGATTGCTTTATCTTAAAAAAAAAAAAAAAATTGTTCCCCTGAAGTTATTGAGTTGGATTAATATAAGCTGCTTTCCCGTTCCCTGCACTGACCAGGAACCACTCACTAATTATCACAGGCAATCAGCTTGCCTAGTAGTATTTAAGAAGCTCATCTTTTTACTTTACAATGATTTTTTGAGAAAGGTAAGAAATTCTTTCCTGTTAAGACTGTGCAGTCAATGGAATAGAAATCCTACCTTGTCAGAAAGCCCATGAACTATCAAGTACCTTCTCAAGAATAAGCAGAAGGAGCAGGAATAGGCCTCCATGCTGCCTTCCTTCTTCCTCACTGTGTGCCACTCTCTCCTTAGACGTTTATAATTGGCAAGATTTATTTTCTGGAGGAAATGCAGAAGTCTCTTGACAGATGTATACTTCTGTGCATAACATTTTCTAAGAGAAATAGAATTTCCAAAGGGTCAGGAGAGATACAGATCCCTAATTCCACATGGCTTAGTATGGTCTAGTTGTGGTCTCTCCACTGAAATAATAGCAGAAAATGTTAGTGGAGAATATATAATGTAGAGAATGCAGTAATTTCCATGCAAATTTTCCAGGTGAACTCTGAAGTTTCAAGCTCATCCAATTGGCCTTCAGGGGAATTCTCCTCTTTCAAAGATGTGTCCAAAAAACAGAACTGGAAATGAAAATATCACATGGTGGAAATCAAACCATTTACCACACCACTTGAGAAGGATGTTCAAGTCATATGTTCCGGTGCCTGGGGGGCCACGTCCCCTCCTTATCTCACCTCCTCAGCAGCCTCCAAAATCTCCGCTGAACCACATATAGAAGGCTTTTTTTCAAAATCCAATCTCTTTTAAAAGGTGTTAAGAATTTCTGTAATGTTGCCACTGGCCACAGTATCAGTATGAAGATTCAGGGGTCTCATTAAAAAGTATAATCAAATTACAATGATCCGAAGAAGAATTAAAGAAATAAACAAACTAATATAAAATCAATTAGTATTAAATAACACATGAAATGTTATCTATTTTTTTTCCCGTCTAATTATTGTAAAGTGGTTGAGCAACATTTAATTGAGAACCAAATACCAACAAGCTCAGTTCATCATTTGGGGTGCAATTTGTAGAATAAAAATGCTCTTGCTACAATTGTGGTGCTACTTTCTGCATGGGCTAATGCCTCTGTGTCACCAGGCACTGGCCATAGGTCGTAGTCCAGCACTGGTGTTGGGGTTGTGTCACTTCTACACACCTTTTTTTTGTGTTTTCCCTGGGAATATGCAAATTAGAACCAACCTGCTAGATCACAGCATTGCTCCTTCCTCAAATAGAAATATGAAGTTAATGAGTTGTAATTCTACAACTTTTAATCATTTGTAGAATTTAAATGCTTGTGAAGTTGTTTTTAGGTTTTAGTTGTTCTTTTGTTTGGTTGTTTGTATTTTGGGGGGTTTCTTTTGTTTTGTTTTTTATTTTTTTACTTTTCCTCACACTGAGGTGATAAACACACAGAAGAGATTATTTTTTTCCTCAACTGAAATGGAATTTATTTTACACCATGCAAACTTTTGCTGGGCATAACTTCAGAAATTACTATGAGACAGGACTTTATTCAGTGTGTGTATAGGCTGTGATGGATGCCCAAATAAAATGTCAAATACCTGAATTTCCTAAATTATTCTATTGACTAATTGTAAATAAAAATACTTTTACAGTTCTATATGCTCAAGGTTACAACTCTGAAAATGTCTTCTGAGAAATGGAAAATTCTAGTTCTTAAGGGAGCTTGAAGTGGGGAGGGGCATTCTGAATGAAGTGACAAAAGCTTAGATATACACATGCGTTTTTTCTACGTGACTTCAATGCTCCTGAAAGTGAGAACATAATAGCAATGGCTTTGATTGGACATGGTGCAAGCAACCACTCTGAAATTCTCCCCATGCAACTCTCCTAATGCACCTCAGTGCTGGCGTGTGACATCCCTCACGGTTCTAGTTCTGGACCTTTCTTGAGCAGAGGCTGCCAGCTGTGTAGTGTTGTGCCAAATTACGTGGTGGTTTTCAGATACGTACAAGTTGTGCCTAAGAGAAATTTATTTGAAGAAATGAATCAGATGTTGAGATGTTGTTCAAAATAAAATAGTACCATTTATATGCTGAGTTTATTTCTAAAGTCTCTTTGATACACAAGTCTAAACAATCCAACTCTTGTTAAAGTGCTGGGGTTTGGGTTCTTTTCCAGATATAGAATACGAAAGCCACTCTGAACAGGCTCAGCTGAGAAGAAGTTGGTTAGTTAGTATGCATAGTAGCAACCTCCGGAAATATTTGGAAAGAGCCAAATGTGGAACAACTGATGCAGTGGAACAACCTTTTCCAAACTTTTAAGGTTTTGCTTGTTCTGTTCAGCACACAAAACAACAGAGAGATTTGTGTTCCCATGTAAACCACATGTTGCTAGATCCCTCAGTAGGACACATGTGGATGTAAGATGGGAAACTTCCAGTTTTAGGTTCAGCTCTGCCACAGAGCACCAAATTATAACAAAAATATTTTTAACATGCTAACTGCATACCCTAACTAGTTTCTTGTTTCTATTGCTCTGGAACTAGCATTGATGAAAGAGGAAAAAAAAGGCCTGGTCACCATGTTATAAGTGTTTTTGAACCCTTAGAGTAGAATTTTTAAAAGTGCCTAACCCTGGCTTTTCTTTGCTCCTCTGACATCAAGAAGAGCAGAAATAAGCCAGCGCTATCCTTAACATGGTTTGTAGCAGAACTTACACCTCAAATGACCGCTTGTTATTCCTCTTCTCCTCTCTACTTAGTAGTCCATTTTAATTCACTTAATCTCCAAATTGGATAGCCAGGAATATTCAGTGGCTAAAGGCACTTTTATTACTTCATGACTATAAAGCTTTTATGCTTTTAGGAAATGCAGGGTAAATTTATTCAATTTCAGAAACTATCCAAGCATTACGGCATCATACTGACTAATACAACAAAAATACATTAGTTCTGTTGATATAGGCATTAAAAAAGGGATGATTGGTCAGAGCATCTAGTATACAAAATGGTCTAGAAATCTTACAAACACAGTGAAGTATTTTTATGAGGTTGGTAGCATATCTTGCTTTTAACACAACTGGAAGGACCACAGCAAAAAAAATTTTGGTCTTTTTGGTTGTCTGACTGCTTCTCTTCTCACCAAAACTAAAACTTAAAGGGGTAAAATAAAACAGGCACTCGAATATTTTGAAAATGTAAAGTTTAAATGTACCTTTTTCTGTAAGCTCTGGTCTGGTCATTTTGATGGGATCATAAGTCGAGAAAGAATATAATGGCAAAATTCCCCCCTTTAATCTAAAACTGAAGGCTCAGATTCTGTTCTTGGTTACACCACAGCAAGACTTGGCTGGTATTAATCAGTGAATTTTCACTTGTGTCATACATGAGCACTAGACAATTTAGCATTTTGCAGAGACTTTTTTATATTTTGTGCCAAATACTAACATGATAATAAATGGAGAATAAAACTAAAAAAAAGTTAACTGTACTTTACAGCTAGCCTAAGATCTCATTTTGACCTGAGGGAAATTTCAAAATCTTGAAGTTTTTACAGAATTTTGGAAAAAGTTACAGAAGAACTTAATGTTACCAGGGAATTACTATATGCAGCAATACAGTTCTTCAGTAATGAACTAGACAAACTGCACCACCATCCTTGGTCATAATTTTCCCAGTTTTTGACCAATTACTTTATTTAAAGATAGCCTGAGTCAGTGAAGAGTACCTGAACTCCAGGGATTTTCTGTTCTGATCCTGTAATCTGGGTTGGAACATAATGCTAGCTTTGAAAATGAAAGAAATGTGAAGGAGTGTAGATCCTGATCAAAGCAGCTTGTCTTAGACTCCTCATTGTTCTTTTGCCTGTGGATTTCACTGCCAGACACCACTGGCTGGGTTTTTTCCAAGCAGATTTAAACGGGGTCTTCTGTTCCTCTCTATTTGGATATTTAATGAAACTTCTTGATACCACAATTGTGTTAGAAATCATTTTAGGAGAGATTTTCTGCATTTTCCTGCTAAAACATTATACTTTTCAGTGACTATAGTGTTTTTCTTTATGTATGAATTGTTAATTGCTCAGGCAGATGCAGTAAGTTTTTAAACATGGAATTATATTATTATCATTTACTTTAATTAACATTAAGGGATAAGAAATTTTCCTGCCATAACCCTGTAAGGTTCAGTTGTCATGACAACTACTATATGTCTGTCTTTTTAATGCGAAGAAAATACTGATGACAATTATTTCAACTTTTTCAATAAACGTTTAAGATTTTTCTTTTCTGAATTACAGATGCCATAACAATGAATTCAGCACTGTCTCAGCTGGTAAAAGAGTAATACGGAGTACTGGGATATTTGCCTCTTCTAACATGGAAGACTGTACACAGCAGATAACAGTGACCTAGTTATAAGGTGTATTACAGGGAATAAAAGCGAAAATGGAGGAAAGTAATCACAGGCTACTACTGCTATCAGTGTCTCTTTCTGCAAATAGCAGGATTTTTCAACTTATGACACTAAAATTTTTCATCTATGACAACAGAAAGAGATGAATTAGACAATGTTGATGGAATAGCATAGCAAAATTATTTTTTAAAAGCATTCCAAAATATGCTTTTCCTCCTTTTCTCCTTTCTTACTTTGCTGATGAGCTAGTAGATTCAAACGTGAACTAACCAGCAGGTGGTAGCAGTGTTTAAGATTTCTAGAACTGCTCTATAAATCATGCAAATTACTAATACATAGACAGAGAAAATATTTCAGAGTATAGACCACACAGTCAATGCCTCTGCAAGTTCATGGCAAGGTTCTTCCATCTTTATTAATGAGGCATGGACATTAGGTTGACATCTTTAAGACATTTCAAAGTTTATTTCATGTGCAGGGTAGTAGTCAAATGAGACTAATAGGTTGCAGGGGGTTTTGTGTGGTTTTTGTTTTTGTGGGGTTTTGTTGGGGTTTTTTTTCTGGTTTGGTTTGGGTTTTTTGGCAGGAGATGAAATATTAGCCTACTACTTCAACTTCACTCATTTCACTGCCATTTCCTTTTCATCTGTAAAACATTGAAAGGTTTTGACAGTGTTCACATCAGAGGTTGTATTTTTTTTATTTCATATTCACTCCAATTCCAGTACATTTCAGCTTTATCCTTTTATTTTGTTTGGCTTCTTTTATTACAGTCGTTAAACTGAGTGGAAGAAATGTACCCCATGGTACATGTCTTTGCAATTCCTTTTGTTATCTAAAATAAATAATTGCAAGCAACATGAGAGCTCTGGTTGTTGTAACACACACAAACAATGTTTTTAACTGGAGAACCTTTGTGTGATAGGATAATTTTGGGTCACGATGCATGCAGTCTCTGGTAATGGCTAAAATTTTTCTGAAAAGTTCCTGAGGCAGATGCCTCTTAATGAAAATTTTGTGATACCGACACTGTAGCAAGGTACCTGTACTTGAATAAGTGACCCTAATCAAATAAGAAGTTTTGATCCGTAGTAGGCAATCACTAAGATCAACATAGTTGTGTTAAAATTACTGATGCATATACTCATGGAATTTCCCAACTGATAAGTAGAGGGAAAAAAGTGTATCTCCCCAGACTTCAGTTTTAAGAGGTTACAATTAATGTGTTCTAATTAAACTTAAAGGCCTTTCAACAACTGCTCACATTCATGTAAGTACTAACATGAATAAAATATACCAGGCATGAATCAGGTCTTGTCTTTTGTATTTAAAGCATATTCATTGCTCTTCTCCATAACAGGCAACCCAAAATATCACAAAATGGGAAGGGAAAGAATGACTGATAGGATATAATTTATAATTATGACAGAAATGGAAAACAACTTATACTGTAAAATAGTTCCAGGAACTTATTTTGTACTCTGTATCCCCTCTGAATTTAGAGGGGAGAAAAAAAAATAGAGAGTTAAGCAGTGAGAAAGAAGGGAACATATATCTGAGTCACAAGTTTGAAACACAGAATGATTTAATCATAACGTACCATCTAAATACTGCCATGGTGGACTCCTGCAATAGATCAGCAGACAAAAGGGCCTCTAAACAATTACAGAATCAGAGAATCACGGAATATGCTGAGCTGAAAGGACCTTCAAGGATCATAGAGGTCACCTCTCAGCCTTGCACAGGACCATCCCCAAGAATCATAGCATGTGCCTTGAACTGTGTCAGTCTGTGCTGTGATCACTTCCTTGGGGAGCTGTTCCAGTGCCCAGTGGTTTTTCTGTGTGAGAAACCATTTTCTAATATCCAGCCTAAACTTCCCCTTACTCAACTTTGGGCCATTCCCTCAGATCCTGTCCACTGATCACCACAGTGATCAGATCAGTCTGCCCTTCCTCTTCCCCTCACGAGGAAGCTGTAACTGCAATGAGGTCTCCCCTCAGTCTCTTCTCCTCCAGCATGAAGAGACCAAGTGATCTCAGCCATTCCTCATATGGCTTCCCCTCAAGGCCCTTCACCTTTTTCATGGCCCTCCTTTGGATGCTGACTGATAACTTAATGTTTTTTTAATATTGTGGCACCCAAAACTGCCGCCAGCACTCGAGGTGAGGCCACCCCAGAGCAGAGCACAGCAGGACGATCCCATCCCTTGCCCAGCTGGCAATGCTGTGGCTGGTGCAACCCAGGACACGGGAGGCCCTCCAGGGTGTGGCTAGGGTCATTCGATCTGTAGTGATGTACCTAATGATCTTATTTATGAGTTACTAAGTTCTATCTGTATGGCATATTCACTTATCTATGCAAATAGGCTCTGCTTCAACAACATTGATACAGCTGCCCTGCACAGACATTGCATATAGAATATTTCATTATAAACTATCTGCAGTTATTTTGGCATTAAAATAAGTTCATCATATGATTTTAGAGAGGTACTTTAAATATTCCAGAACAGAATGCACATATAATGTTCATTTAGTATCGTACCTGTCAGAAAGCTTTGTTGGTACAGCAGCATATTGCAATTCCCACCTGGGGATGTGTAGCTTCTCTGAGTACCTTGACATGCTACACCTCTTAAGAAAAGAAATAGAGATCTTGTGTCCTTGGTACTTTAGAGGTAGTTGCAATGTATAAACCTGATACAGCTGCCAAGAGCTGTTCCTCTTGGCAGGGTCAACCACGTTTTTGGTAATCCAACTTTCTCTCTACCATTTACTGCTGGTAATTCATGTAAAATGTTTTATTTCTTCAGGTTGTGTTTTTATTTCTCTTTGATAAAGCTTTACACTCAATTGATTTTTGATTCAAGAAACTCCCTAGATGTATGTTGTCAATAATGTTTTCTTTTTGTTGTGTGAATTTAGATATGAGTAGTGCTAGTAAAACTTCTTTTACTGTCTTGCATCCATTAACAGTAGAAAGAATAGAAAAATGCAGTTGTTTGAAAAGAGAAAAAAAAGCTAATAATTAGTGTAGAATTTAGTTAAATATTTGCTTTCACAAACAAGTTCACAGGGTGTCCTTAAGCTTGTAAATGTAGGCAGTTGCTGAACTAAGTCATTCATAAATTACCATGTGTTACCTGTGCTAACTTGTCAAGAATTCAGTGGCAAGTAGACAAGAAAACCTTTGCTGATTTTCCTCAGTAAGTGGGTGCAATTCAGTTGCCTAGAAGTTATAGGGTTGTGTCAGCACACCATGTCTGATGCATTTCATCAGGTTTTCCACACAAATGCAAAAAGAAACATAGTTTTTTTAATAGACTGTGTTGTTAAGATTCTTAATATAGAATTTGATGCTTTCTGGTTTTCAGGTCATAAATTTCTGGAATGAGAAGCAGGGTTTGACACGTGGTCTTTAATTTCCATTTATTTCAGCTAGCATTCTTTCATATCAATATTTGCTTCATGAAACTCTTTTAACTTGCCTGTACTACCTATTTAACGAGTAATGTATCACACAGCTAATAAATAATTTTCACATTCACTTTTCAGAAAGAATCATACAATTGACTAGGAGTCTTCAGTACTTGACCATGATGGTTTATTATCTGTTTCAGTTGTGCTTCATATGTACTCATAAATATGTTGCACCGCCAGCTAATAAGCAATTCCAAGCACTCTTGTTTTCATCTTGTATAACAGTCTTGTACTTTAGGTAGTGTTGAGAAAACTTCTTCCCAAAGGACAGACATCTGCAACAGCTGTCTTAAGTGTTTGGCTAATTCAGTATTATTTCGGTACTTCTGTGAAAATACTTAAGCCCTCCCTACATTTTTTTACCTATCAGCAGCCCCCACTGCGAGTATTCCTCTCAGCATTGTGTTCTACACTGACTAAGCAAAAGTTAGCAAGGCCATACTGACATTTCCTATTGAGCATAATAAAATCCATCTTGTCTGAGGTTTTCCTTTACATTCCTGCCATAGCTTCTTCTTCTTGAAAGGCTAAGTGAATTTCTATGCAGTAAACATACCAAAACATACCAGGTATTGCCAAACCATTTAGTCCATACGATAGCTGTCTTGCTAAGGTAAAAGTTAGGACTTGTTGTTTTGAATATTGAAAAATACCCCTTTTTTTTTTTTTTTTTTTTTTTTTTTTACTTTTTTTTTTTTTTATCTCTAAACTGGACACGCAAACTTAATGATTTTTCNTTTTTTTTTTAACCTATTTTCATGTATATAAGGGATGATTACCTGCCTGGGTGAAGAGGATATTGAGATACTAAGATTCAGAAAAGGTAGCATGACCTGTTTATTGTACTGATCCATAGGAAAGGAATCCAAGGACATATAGGAACATGAAAAAATTGCAGTGTTGGTCCAAGTGTCCTGACTTCTCACCAGGCACTGATTATCCTAAGAAAAACAAGCTGTGAATAATCAAGTGCCTTGTTTCTATGATGTAGCACCTGGACTTACTTAAGGAAGGGATGCCATGTTTACAGACAGCCTAAGGATGCTTATCAGATGCTGCAGGTGGTGCAGTCAGTCTGTGCATGTCATTTTGTTTTTACAGGATTGACTTGTGGATGAATCAGCCATAAAAAATTATTTAATATATTCCATAACTTAGAGCAGAAGAAGTTACTGAGTAAAACTGAAGCAGTTGAAACACTTTTAAAATGAATCTCACAAGTTGCTTATTTACTTTTCAGAGTATAAAACTGAGAACTCTGGAAAAGGATCAATCTCCTCTCCAGTAACCACCCACACTGTCCCTCAAGCTCTGTGCTATCATGACCTGTTACTTCACTTCCTTTTGCTGGTATCACCATCTAAATAGGATTTACATGTGTAAGTTGGCAAAACCTTATTCAGTAATTTAACTCTGTCATTCTGGATAACCTCTCCACTTTCTTGGTTAGATTGCTTGCAGTGACTGTAACATGAAGTACTAATCAGCAGCAATCAGCTAGCAAGCTTGCCCTGTTTTTCCATACATCTGCTGCTGCTTATTGTTGATGTTTGGAAAGGCGCACGCTTTTCGCTATCGGAGAATGTAACTGATAATTCCAAAGCAATGGATAAAATTGCTAAGCAAAATTCTACAAACTAGAAATGAGAACTGAGGAACATATACTCTGTTTTGGCTTAGCAATACTTTGGTTGAGTGTTGCCGTGACCCAGCCCACCTCGGGGCTGGATGTCATTAAATGGGTCAATTTTCCTGCTCCTTACTTCGATCCCGAGGGCAGGTCTGAGGCCAGCTCATAGGATGACCATCAGACCTAAGGCCATCCTCTTCTGGGTGATTGCCACTGCCACGTCTCCTCCCCTCTTTCTAGACCCTTCTCTTGTTCTTTAGTCCTTATTGGTTCATCTGTTTATGTATATTTATCA
>VZTI01001641.1:546293-557505 GCA_013397865.1 Struthidea cinerea | reverse complement strand
CATCCAAGCTGCAGCCTGCTCCTTTGTGTGCCTCTGAGCAGAGCGCTCCGACCAGCCACGAGGGCTGTGTCCCTTTGGTCGCCGACCAGGACTCCGCCTTGCCTCCTGCCGGGCCACCGGGCGGCCTGTGGCAGCGACGCACTTGAGTCCCCGATTTTTTATTTGGCTTTGGTGTTGTTTGGGTTTTTTTCCTGTCAGAGCTTAAGTCTAGGGAATGCCTATGTACTTGTTGCAAAACAATGGTATGGGAGGATTACTGGGCCAAGATTTTAATTAGAATGAAAATTAGGAAAAATTATTTTGAAATATGAACATATGTAGATGACAAACTACTTCAATATATTATTTTTAAAATGCTTTTTATTTAGTTAGTTTATGGCTATGAAAATGCTGCAGGCATGTTCACAAGTGTTTCTATTCTTTTCTTTTGGATGGAGGGCTGGGGGATACAATTTTGTTCTACATTACTGTTTCCAATATATTTTTGTTTCCAACAGTAAATCAATTCCTGCAGTATGTGATCTTCCCCAGTGTGGTTAACTTCAAGTCAGACTAGAACAGGAAACCACTCTTAATCTTACCTGTTAGTAATGATCTGTTCAGTAGAAAGGTCAAATGCCTACCAGATCTATGGTTGCCTTTCCCCTTTCAATGAGACATTGCTAATAACTCAATTAAGGGACGTTGCAGATTGTCAAAACCTCTGAAGTCTTGATTTGACTCCTGCTCAGAAGATCCCATGAAACAGAATAATTTCTGTTCCTCCCTGGGGGATCTTGTCCATGACAAAATTTTTCGCCTCCCTTGGCTGATGTTCAAGTATACATACACAAATTAACACAGCATATAAATATGTATTTACACATATACACACGTGTGCACATATAAACCCATGGGTATCTGTATACATGATAAAATATGTACAAAAAAATATATCTCTGTCTAAACACATATGAAACTCTTCTAGCTGTAAGAAATTATGAGTTTACAAGGATGATAGACTCATATAACTAAGTAGTACCTTTCAGACCATGATTTGAAATTTATAACTTTATTTTCAGATACTGTCCTCTTAGCATGCTTATTCTCTCTTTCATTTTCATTTATATCTAATAAACATATATGGAGTTTTCCCCCATTTTTCCCCCTCAAAATCTGAGTAATGGTGGAATAAAGTTTTAAAAACCATATGTGAAACTGTGCTCAAGGCAGCTATGTTGACAGGGTGCTAGTAGTGACGTCTGGCATTTTGGCATTACCTAGTACTGTTTTCTTCTGGCTCATGCTTCTGTAGTTGTGTGTAATGTCATGTGCAACATTATCAAAAGCTTTTCTAGACAAACCCAATACCTGTGATTAGTGCTTTCCTTTGCTCAGGAGGCTATTAGGTTGTTTGAGGAAGAAAAGAGACTGTCTTGGCATTATCTGGTTTTGGATGGAGTTTGCAATTTGGCCTGTACTTGTCTTGTTTTATTTGAAGAGCTAACATTCATTTACTTGCTTCATGTTTACTCACTCTTTCCCCTTCGCCTCATGGACATTAAATCAGGGTTGTGTACGTATTTCTGGAGGTCATCTGGTCCAAGCCCCCTAATTCAGCAAGGCCACCCACACCTAATACAGCAAGCCCCCCTGCAACAACTCATCAAGGCCACTCCCTAATTGAGCGAGGCCACAGTCAGTTGCTGAAAATGGTATCCTGACAGTTTTTTAGTATCTCTAAGGAGGGAGACTCCACAATCTCCCCAGGAAACCTTTTCCCCTTGCAATTATGAAGCCTGTTGTGGGAAATATTTACTTGGCAATAATAAAGTGAATGACAATAATCTCATTCTTCACCTGGCAAACAAAAGCTGTAATAGGTACCACCTCTACCTGTCGCCTTTTCTGTCCTTTTTTTCTTTCCAGATGTAGTTTGCAATTGGAGTTTTGACAAATGTGAAAAGATGAGTTAAAATAATGAAGCTGTGTTAACTTCAGGTCGTAATTCTAGCCGGAAGAAAACGTATTGGGACCATATCTAGAATCCCCAAATTGGTGCTACTGCTGCTGCCATCAACTCCACTCTTTTATCTATCTGCTGCCAAGCACTCTATCTATGGTTAGTGGAGTACATGAAGGACAACACCTTTTGCTCCTTTTTATGTAGAAAATAAGGTTTATCATATGTCTTCAGCAATGTCCACTGATCATCAAGGTATAGGATGTTTTTAAACAGGCTGTTTTCTCTCTAATTCTATTTTCATTAGATAATTTTGGATATCTAGTCATGAATGAATGCCCTGAACAACAACTAATTTACTCAGCTGTTGTTTATATTGAATATCAGATAAAATATTTGGTATCATAAAACTAACTACAGGAGTGTCATAATACCCTATAATGCACAAATGAAGTTCTCTGTGAGGAAAGGCATCCCAAGTTGCTCTTTCTCCTCTCTGTCTCTGCTGGAGAGGTCAGATTTGTAGTTAAGAGTCCCTGGCTTCAGTGAAAATCTTCACTTGAAGAACAAATATTTTGTGCTGTGAGAAGGAAGAACTGGACAGTAGAGATCACAGGGTGCTAGTAGAAAATAAAAACAACTTGCCTTCTGAAGTTTATTGCTGGGGCAGTTAAACCTTACTCCTTCAAGCATAACATGAAAAAAAGTAATATTAGAACTAAATTAAAAAATAAAGTGCTTTAAAAACTTATTTCCTTGAAAAAAATTATGATTTGTCCTAGTATTTTTGCTCACTGAACTATACTTAGGCAGTTTAAGTGTATGAAATATGGAACATATATACAAGCAGAGCGTAATTTAGAATCCTGTCATCTGTGCCTAAATGTCTAGACCAGGTATCCTGTTCAGTTCAGCAGCAGGCCAGCTATTACAGTATACCAACTACTACATAACCACTTGGAGCTTGGACTGGTTTCAAAAATACTAATGGTATTTGCTTTTCTAGTCTCAAAAGTGACCCATTAGCTCTTCACCTACTGTATTGTAGACAACAAACAAGACCATTTCAGCTATAAACTGGAAGACCTTCAGTTAATTCAGTAAGATGATTTATTTCATCATAAAAGCATAACTGTTGGACTCGTTATAAACAGTAATGGCCTTTTCTTATTCTGCTGAAAGTATCTTTGCCTGGGTAGAGTACCTGATTAACAATCGGGATTGTTAACATTTATCCCTGGTTCTTGAAATTATTTGTTGCATTATTCCAGGTAAATCACTTTCTCGTCTTTCAAAATGCATTCCACAACTTTTAACTTCTTTTCAGAATATGATACTGATATCTGTACAACTACTTGATATCACTGAATAAGCAGTATTAAAAGCAACAAAAACTCTTTCTAGATATGAAAAGGTTCAGATACAAATCCAAACATAACTGTATTGCAACCACCTGTCCTTTATCAATAATATTGTATACTTAGATTTTCTTAAATCTGGGACAATAATAATAGAAGTATTAATTACTTTACTAGGAGTAGATAGCCTTGATGACTTCTTCGCTCTGTCTTTGGCTTGGAATTTTATATGTGTCAGTGGAAATTCCACATGTAGTTCCAAGATTAAGGAGGAAAACTTTCCTTTTAAAAAATATTACCTGGAAATATTAATACTATTTAGAGTGTTGGGTACCCCTCCCTGCTTTTTCACTTGCTCTGGACTTGTTGATACTTGCCTTTCATTGAACTTACAGGTGCTCAGTATGATGCCAGTTGCAAAAATCGGGAAACACTGAGCATTGTTTATGTATCAGTTCTGTCAGGAAGTGTCAGGTGAATGTTACTCCTTTAATTAGATGATTTGAAATACAGGAATACAGCATAATATCTTGCTTTTTCTATGATATTAATTCTTACATATATAGTGTCACAGACATTCAATTCAGCTTCTATTAAAGACAAGATGCATGAATATTAAGACAAAGACATAATAAATAAAATGGAAATAGTATCATTGAATAACTTCAGAGTGTAAAAGACAGACATAATGTCAATGTTCGATTTTTAAGATCTATTTATAGATAAATATAGTCAAATATGCTAAAACTCAGTGAATAATTGGCCCTATAAAGTTTCTTTCTTGCTTGCAGAAATAAGGTTTTCCAAAGGTAATAAGATTACCAGCCTTTGTCTTTGAATTACTTTGAAGGGAATTGAGTGGTATCAGTCTTAAAAGTGCTGAGATAAAAACATTTAGTTTCCAATGCAGCCCTGGAGGCCGCACACTGCCTGCTCTGCACTGCCTGAGGAGTTCATTTTACTGAAATGTAATGGTCTAAATGAGGGAAAGACAATTGCAACGTGACCTTTCAGCCCCATCAGCGTGACCACTGTGCTGAAGTAACAGGCCCATTCGATTACAAGAGTTGGAAAGCTGGGGGCTTAAACATACAGTCTTTTGAGATATGAGCCTGGGGCAACATTCTTGAGTAAAATAACACAATATATACAAGGAGTGATTTGGTTTATTTTACCTGACCCAGAACAGAAATGGGATCTTCATATCAATGCAGAGGTGATGCACTTTTGATCTTAAACTCCCTGAAGAGACCCAGCATCTTTCAATCTTCTGCTTTTCAGATGAGATAAACACCACAGAAGTTCCTGTGTCTCTGTGTCTTCCCCCCAGAGCTGTGCAGAAAGCACAGCTGGTCAAATTTGACACGTTGACAAAACCTGGAAACTAACATTCAGAATTATTTTCTTTTTTTTCTATCATTATAAATTTTGATTTTAGCTAGGAAGAAGGTCTGGCAGAACTGGAGAACAGAAGTAGATGATTAATCTGAGTGGTCCCACTGCGAAATCTTGGCAAATCTTAGGTTAGAGGGAATGATCAACTTCTTATGTGATTAATTTTAAAACTTCAAAATTGGCCAATGCAGGACATGTTATCACAATTTTTGGATCTGGTAAAAAATGAAGTTGTTTATGTAGGGAAAGCTAAATAAAAATTAAGAAAACTGGAAGAAATTATCCAAAGAAATAATTTCTGGTATTTTCTGTATAGGAGATAGTAAACATAACGGTAAAGTTGTCATAAGGATTTCTATGAAAAAACCCTGCGTTGAGCAAAAAAATTAGCATCCAATCTATGTAACATGGCTCTTTTTCTGCCTTACCTGTAAATTTCAGCAGAGATTTAGAAGATTCAGCTTTCAGTAACAAAATCATTACCATGTAATTAACCTAGAACATTAACTGAAATGCAGAACAAATTAATTTGCTTTACAATGATGAATTAGTGGTATTTGAGAGGTAAAAATGTTGTAATGTCAGTTTTTGTATTAACAAAGTATTTGTTAATTAAGATGTCAGAAATGCTTCATTTGTATTGCACGTCCCTATTACTTCCGTGTGACAGCTAAAGGTACTTTAATGATAAATACAACACTGTATTTATTTTGCTAATTAATCATAAATGGATTATTTAATCTGTTTTGCTGTAATTAAGTATGGATATGTAAGAGCTATTCTGGCCTAATAATGGCATCCCATACCAAAGCAAAAATCATTCTAGCTATCATGTCATTTCAGAGTGACCATACTAATGCTCTTCTTGTCATAGTGTGAAAGTAGCTGTGAATTCAGGATTAAATTAAATCTCAGTGCCAAAGGGACAAACTTTAACGACTTCAAAGGAATTACTCCTGTATATCTTTGGCCAGCTTCTAATATCCTTTGCTCATTATGAAATACATGTTAAATCCCTGTAACACCTTTGTTGCTTTTTTCCTTGTTTTTGCTGAAAGCACTTTGGCCTGGTATATTGGATAACAATACTAAAAGTATTTAGGTATTTGAAATGCTTTATTTAATTGCTTTGACAGATTTGAAAGCTCACATTACCAATCCATTGGATAGATATGAAAAATATTATTGAACTGTATTCTTCATTGGTACCTAGTCTCTATGCTGTTCCTAACTCTATCAAAATGTCTGAATTTGTATGCTGAAACTGAGTCCTTCAATGCCTTTACAATTGATACACAACTGCATATTAAGTATAGGAGAATTCAGATAAATGGATAGTAATATCTCTGAAACTAGTCCCTCTGACTGTGTAGCATTTCCATTTTATTTTGTGCATTTGATTCTTTATCTGTAATATTTTAAAAGAATTAAGACACAAGATAGTCTTCTAGGCTAGAAGAAATCTAGAGTTAGATTAGTTCTATAGTCTCTAGCTTCTAAAGTTCCTTGAAAGTAAAAATATATAGGAACACTCTTCGTTCATTGCTTTGTGCCGCAAAAATATCAGAGCAAACTAACATACTACCTAAAAGCCTTTATTTTGGAAAATAATCAAAGAAGTCTTCTGCAAATATTTGTTTCAGCCAAGGAACATAAATATTAGTTTAAAAAAATGGTTTTGTCCCAAGAGTTACACTTGCAAGACATCTTTCTGAGTATTTGGACTTCTCGTGGTATCACAGAGAGACTTATGTTAGAGAGTGGCTGCATCAGGCTCAGTCCTGTCCATGAACTTGCTGTGTTAGAGCTATGCAGAATCCCACTGATACAATCAGAGTTCAGGGAGGCATAAAGCCAATTATGCAGCAAAGAATTATTTGCAAGGTTCAGAGTCTTAGATAGAGAACGTGTGAATTTTATTGGATGGCTCATTAATTTTTCACAGCTTTGGGGGAAGCACAATGAACAACAAAACTATTAGTTTCACAGCTCATAGATCACAACTACCAGAAAAAGGACAGAGTCAGCAGGCTGGGGTAGTGTAATAACCCACCAAGGGCTCCCAACATCAGGAGCACAGACTTCCTGTTGCGTGGTGGGGAGGCATCTGCTGCACTTGGCAGCAGACATCAATTATTTCAGAAGTTCACTTTGCTACAGTACAAGGGTGTAGGATTTTACAGAATAATTAATAGGAATGCTAATGGTTTGTTTTGCCAGTATTTATCAGTGTTGGGATGTACTTTTCGACTGTTGAAAATACATAGATTTAAGTGGATCTGAGACTTTAACAAGATATGACCTTGAGAGCAGGTGATCTTTGACTATATAATTTTTGAGTTGGCAGGTGCAGCATTGATCCCTGTACTTTTCAATTATTAGACTCATTGAAAATGCTTCATGGTTTAGTTGTTTCTCATGACAGTGTCAAAATAAGGACAAAGGTAACCAAGACTATGAAAATAAAATACTCTTTTCTTCTATGCCCAGAAAAATTGTTATTTCCTACTGATGGGCTCCCTCAGTAAAGAACAGAGGAAATGAGGAAACAACAGCTAATCATGTTTTTCCTAGCAGTAGCACACCTGGAAAGCTCTGACCTACACTGCAACCCCTGCTAGGCAGGGCAAGACTTCCAGGACCATGGCAGAGAGAGCTATGGATAAAACAGTTGTTGAGAAAGGAGGTTAAATAAATGGGATTATCTTTAATAGGATCACTCAGTAGTGCAGAAAACTGTGAATGGATATTCCTATGACAAAGCAAACAAACTCCAAATTAACAGTAGGTTGATGTGGCACAGGGCAAAGGGGAGTAGAAATTAAGGTCATAATTGGGCTACTTGCCTTTCTGGAGCTTAGTTTAATGGAGGGAATTTAATAAACTTCGTCTTTGATTCTTTAAATATTAGACATAATATGAAGAAGTGGATTTCTTTAAGCTTAGAGAACTTTTACTAAACATGCTTATTATGTAAGACTTAGTAAAATGTGCATTCTTACTGGCTTGCCCAAACCTAGAACTGGTGTAAAACATTATTTTTTTTTTTCCATAGTACCATAGTTTTGTTCTGGTGCTAAGCAAAAGTTGAAAAATTAAACTTTCAGAATGCTGATCTCAGAAAGAGTGTCAGGAGCTTTCAGTTCATTAAAGGAACATATATTTCCTAATTGACTTCCTATTTAAATAAGAGTGTAACTTCTCCAAATGTTTTTGTTCAGCTTGTTGAACTGCCTTTCTTCCTTTATAGAGATTTAATGGAGGATTATTTCTCAATTCTACAGGTACATGGCAGGTAATACCTCCCAGATAAGGCCCATGATAAGGCTTGATAGAAAAGTAGGGTGCACTGCAATGCAGAAGAGGAAATCTTAAACGGATCTAAGGCTCAGAAATAAGAATGGTACCTTGTATTACTTATAGGGCAAGGTGTTGCTAAGAAAATGTTGAACTAATTAGTTCAACAAACAAAAACATTCTGATGGACAACACATTTTATATGAGTCAATGACAAAGAAGAACTTTAAGCCTAAACTATATTATAATTTTAAATCTAAACTTTTCAAAAATGACTGATTAGGTGTAAAATGTTGACCAGTTACATATTGAATTATCTCTTGCTGAATAGCAAGGTTACATTTGATGCCACGACTTTTGACAAGCCGCAGAAACTCTTGAGTGTGAATTAGGTTCATTGACAGAATGTGTTCAGAAACTGCTGTCCCTAAACTAGTAATTTTAACACATCCAACATCTGTATTACATTAGATTTAATTCATACAGAATAATTCCAGTCATTTACAGTAAGTATTGAAAGCAATTTAAAACATATGTCTCATAAACTGTCTGCCATAATCTATGTAGGTTCTTTGCTACAGCACAGATGCTTATGTTCAGGATGCTAAAGAATGGGTTTAAGCATATTTTTGCATTTAATGAAAGTCATAGGAAGTTTCAGTCAGTTCTTTACTTCTGTGCATCCCACAGAACTGACTTGTCTTAGGACAAGCTCCCAAAATTACATCTCTAGTTGAGCTGGACAAATAAATTCAGCTCACCCTATGAGAACTGGAAAAAACAACTTGTTTATATTGATGAATCCATCCCTTAGTGGGTGTGTCATGCATTCCAATAACCATGACAAATTATCTATAGTTTTGTGTATGTAAAATATATATATGTATTCCTGTGACACCTGTCCAGCTAATTCTACAGAATGGGTAATAAAATATAATGACTCTGATTGCATCTTCAAATATTCGCCTTGTGCCCCTGGAGCACATATGACATGCTGTCTGTCTTTAGCTGCTTTGATTTTATAACAATAAGCTCATTAAAAATTCTGCTTTAGTTGTGAGAAGTAGGATGTTTCCCGTGTTTGTAGTAAAAGCTGCTATCACTATGACTGTGATTCTTTCTTTTTCTAGAAAAAAGAGATCTGATGAATGATGTTGGATATAAACTAATTGAAAAAGTAGAAGGAAGAGACATGGAGCATGGGATATAATGATATTTATACACTTTCTGGGTACTGACTAAGTTGTTTTAATCATCTTCTTAAGTGGGGAATGGAAAACCTAATCTCAGTACTCTAGTCTCTAGGAGAACACAACACAATTATGTTCTTTGTCCTGGAACTGGGGGAAAAAGTGCCAAATTATTAAATAGAGCAATTTAGGTTCTTCGGACTTCAGGCAGCATGTACGTGTACATATATTTGTCACATATTTTTATACATATATGTATGTAAATAAATACAAAGATACTTACAGACTTGAGCAATGGGCCAGCTCCCTCTGAGGTGTTTTGACTTTCAGTTGCATCACACAGGGATTCTCCAACTGCATCTGGGTAACAACGGTGGGACTTAATTTTGTTTCCACTATGGGGTAATAAGGTTCATCTGTAACAGTTTTAGAGGTACAAGGGAACTTATGATGTGATAAACCTCATCCTGTTTTAATAAACAAGTCTGCTTCTTTTCCTAAACTACAGCAGGACTTCCACTCTGATACCTCCAGACCTTCTCTTTCAATGTTTATTCCTGCCTACTTTTCGTAAAGTGGTTTTAAATGTGAGGTAAACAAAATACTGGAGTAGAAATCATAATTTTTATACCTTGTATTCACTTTCAACATAGGTTAATGTTCCAGCGTATTAGAAAATCTTCAGTAAAGAAAAAGTAAACTTTGGGCAATAACATTTTCTAAAGAAATGTTTCAAGGAGCATATACGTTGAGCAATCCTTGTCCCTCTGATTGAACCTCATGGGTAAAATTCTGGCACCACTTGAATCAGCTGAGGTTTGCCTGTTCTATCCACTGAGACAGGATAGCTTCTCCTGTTTTTCACCATCTAGTCAAATGAAAATAAAGGAAATACTACCTCTATGAGTTTTGCAATGTCAGCATCAGAAAAGATAGGGTTTTTTTCTGTCACTTTTAGTTGTAGATAGGATGCTTAGATGCTACTGACAATTAATAAGTTAATTGGTAACTAAATTGCTAATTAGTCACGTTCCTAAAAAACCACAACCAAACCTTTCATTAAAGTAGAAAGAGGATAGGAGTCACAGATATTTCATGTGAAAAAGCCACATACAAATTAATGATTATCCTCCTGACCTTCCAGAAACATCTTTCCAAAATCTATGAGAAACCTACCAGGAAACAGGAATCTAAGTCAGTAGTCCCTAAGGTAGTTAAGCATTGGTTGCTAAAGTAAAGAACTCTTTGTTGCCTGAATATTTCCTTTGATTTAACTTGGAAGGGTTGCTGGAAAATTGTTTGAGTTGGCTTTTTCCCGCCCAGTGATTTCTGTGTAGTCCACATCTAAGTAAATATGTAATCACAACAGCGTAGAATTATGTTAAGATCTGACTCTAGAATAGTAAAGTATTTGGAGACTTTGATAGCCTTGCCTTTTTACAGTTGAGAGGTATTTGAGGGGGCAGAGAAGACAAACCATTCTGGTTCTCAGAACCCTACAAAATAGTGTCTAGATGAAATCTGATTCTCATAAAACAAGTACAAATCCAAGAACAATGCACAGAATGACATGTGAGAGGAAAAAATACAAGAAATACCGTAAAAGAAAATTTCAAAGGAAATGCACATTGGAATTCCTATAATTTGTGGAGTACATCTGTAGCAGTGAATACAGAAAATTTGATTCTCCATGAAATTCTGACATTTCACACTTATTTTACTAAAGAATCAAATCAGCATATTATGTAGTACCTACAAAATCTCATTCCATTAAGTCAAAGCGCATTTCAACTTTGGTGATGATTCATTACCTTCCACATAGAATAAAACTTTGCACCAACCTCAAAGGTTTTCTTTCACTGCCAGCCAGATTATATATTAAGTTCTATAGAAATAATTTTTATAAGCTTGCTTTTGGCAACACTTAGAGTGTGACTGATATGCAGTATGACACCAGATTGAATTCCTGTTGCACATAAAAGACACTTAGATGGCAGTTCCTCTCCTCTCCTCTCCTCTCCACTCCACTC
>VZTI01001641.1:533327-545817 GCA_013397865.1 Struthidea cinerea | reverse complement strand
CTCCCCTCCCCTCCCCTCCCCTTTTATTTTTCTGCTTCTTTCTTTTCTCTCTTGCTTTATATCAAATCTTGCAATGAATTTCTGAGGAACAGGAAAGCTGATAATGAATATACAGAGATTTGAATAATCAGCCAGTTCCAAGAAAAGCACTGGAACAAGTAGTCATTGTACTGCAGTATTATCTGAATTCTTCTTTCCAGTTTCTAAGAACAGATTTTACTCTAATGGACTACGGAGACTTTGTAAGTCTATATGAATGTTGTCCTTTGAACATGTATTTTCACAAATGTATGGTGTTATATCACAGATACATTCACGCAGTTATTCAACAGATCAGAGACTACATAAAGGTCAGGCTATTTAATATTTCTATTTAACATTTTTTTACTGAAAAAATTTTCCAGTTTTCAATTTTCATCTTTATTTTCCAGTGACCAGGATGTTATAGCTTGAAGAAATGACCAATGTGAACAGTCTATGAAAGAATAATACACAAGTATTAAAAGTCAGAATAACAGGGAATGTGAGCAGAATTGGATCCAGAATGCCTGAGACATCATATACCAACATTTCTGTCTTTGGAATACTAATGAAATTTTGTATCTATGTATTTTACTTCACGAAGGCAGAAGTACTTCTGAATCTGCTCCATTTACTGCTGTGAGAGGTTTCTTTTGCCATTGATTCCCATGAGCTTGAGTTGAGATCAAGATTGATGCCATGATGATTTTTTGCCTTTTCTTTTATATCCCTTTTATACCTATTTACAACTTCTGTATTCTTAGTGCTTTTTGCCTTCATTCTTGGACTTGTTTGTTCAGCTAAGAGACGAAACATTTTAGAAGCTTCGTAGGTAGGAGTCAGTGTACCCCAGACCCCAAGGTCCTCCCTAGAACACATTTTGTAAACTAAGACGGAACCATCCAGGGAAAGGTTCCTTGGGGAGGGGGGGTCACTCAAGCCTCCCATTGGGGAATTTTTGATAGATACGCTACTTAGCAAGACCTATAATGTAATATGAGATCTTTTGGGGGTGTGCATTGCGGTGGGCATTGAGGTGCATTCCACTGGATGTAGTGCACCTGAGGATCCTTAAAATAAATACCAAGGTAAAATCCCTTTTTCCCTTCTAACTGTGCTTGACTTTTGATTTTAAGACAAGGGACAGGCATCAAGATGAATAGTACTTTGAAGCATTTATTGATTGAAAAAAGTACCTGGTTATTTTTTGTTTACTCATCTCCTTAAAAGGCTAATAGGGCCCTTTCTTTAGACAATATATAGAGGTTTGAGTGTCTCTGATTTTTGCAATTTTCAGCTTGCAATATTCAGATAAGGATTTCTGCACTCTCTTTGTCAAGAAATGTGTGACTGACACTGATACAGCAGCCCACACATATCTGTAGCTAACTGAGAAGGTGGCAGCCTGTTGAGACAGAAGATTTCTTATAAAGAAACTATGTAAAAGTCTTAATCCTTCTTCCTGTAGAGGTCGGCTGGAGTTTTGCATTTGATTTTGTGGAAACCAAATTGGTCCCCAGTTGAATAGAAAACAATCACTCACTGTATAGTGAGAATTTATATCCTGCAAAAAAGTATATTATTAAAAGGGACTGACATAGGGGTCACTGAGCAGTTTTAGTAGCCTACAGATCATTACATTTATTACTCAATTTTTTTTCCTTTTATGCAAGAAAAACTCACAGTGACTTCAGTAGGAGTTTTTCTTGCTTAAGGAGTACAGAACTGAGTACTTAGTTGAGAACGAAAGCAACATTAATGACTTCCATATGTTATTGCATAAAACTCATTCATATGTTTTTGATTTAAAATATTATAAAACAGAAAACAAAAATATTCTGTGTAACTTTTTGTGAGAAGCAGAAATGCTCTAAAGATCACGGATGAGAACAATTGGATTTTAGTTAGATGTGCAGTAATCATTTGAACCCTGGAAATAATTTCTTCAAAATAGTCTCTTGTTCTTTTTGTTCAGTCTATCTGTCTTACATACTGTTTCCATTCTCTTGTCTTCGCCTTTATTATTTCCAAAAACCCTGTGGGGATATTATGTCAGCACTTCTTGACCTCATGTGGTGAAGTTGTCAATGTTGAATTAAGCATTTTTTTAATATAACCATACCAATCCCATGCACAGATCTTCCCTGCAACATCCTTGATCATGGAGTGAGGTGAAAATACAGAAAAAACCTGTAACTGAACTACAGTGAGAATGTGGGAGCTTACAAACAAATGTAAACTTGTTAAATAAGTTATGACTTGACATATGAATACTGTTCAGGTCCTATTTTTATGCAGAAATCCTTAAGCAGAGACAAAATCCCCTCTCCAAATATAAGAAATTGCAAACACATCAAGACTAAAATTCAAAAGAGAAAGAAAACCTTTTGCTGCTGAATCTGCAAATAGTATTAGCAGCATCCTTAGGTACTGAAAATAGTAAACTTTTTTTTTCTATTTTTTTTTTAAATAAAACCCATAACAGAATATAATATAGCCCACTACTGTAAGGAGAGTAGTCCAAACTGGACTTCTACTTCAATCTTGGTATCTGGAATTTGAAATTATGTGTGTTCTCTAGCTCAAGTTTCTCTCCATGGCCATTATTTGGGTTCCTCTGCCAGATAGCTGTAGCCAGACAGCATGAAAACAACTGCAATTTTTGCATTTACTGTATTCAAAATTTAGCTTGTGATTTACCTGGATGTGAACCATGTAAAACAGTGTAATCCTTAGATCATAATACAAGCAGTTCATCTTTTTCTTCACATTTATTTAATGAACTGTGCTGTGTTATTGTGTTACTGATGAAGTGAGGAAGAAAGCACGAATATGGTAGTCTTCTAATGAGCTGTGTTCATACCAGACTAGCAGTTTTCAAGCAAACATGCTCTGGCTGGAGATTTAGGTCAGTAGGTCAGGAATTACTCTTCTAGAGAAAAAAGGCTGACACTGACTCACAAGGCTGTAAAATTTAGTAGCACATGTTGAGTCAGTCATGTGTAAAACCTGCAAATAATGCAGGCTGAAATGAAATAAAAGGATCAAGGAACGGGAAACATCTCCAGTCCTCTTCCTTCGTATTGCTACATTTTTAAGAGCATTGAGGAAGATGAGTCAGCAGGATGAGAGGAATAAGCAATCATCATTTCATAATTTTATACACATATTAGGGATAAGTATAAAGTATATTTGTTATATAATATATAATATACAAGTAAATACTTATATAATTGAAAATAGAAAAAAAATAACCCTCAAAAGATGTAACTCAGAAAAAAGAATCTCTCATTGAAACGTTATCTTCTTAATGTTGACAGTAAGTGAACATGGCATTCAAAATTAGAGGTGGGGAGTCATCTTGGACATCTCTTTTCATTGCCTTGCACCCTTGATTCATCTAAAGTTCCCGGCAAAACAGACCAATAGGTTGTGCCCCATCCAGAAGCAAGAAGTCCTCACAGTCTCAAGAGGTACATTCCATTGGCTGACTTTCTACAAGTTCTTGCTTTCTAGGTAGGCATCCAAATTCAACGTAAACCTCTGAGTCTTTTTATAGAAATTCAGTACCTTTTGCTCCACATAGAAGTAGTAGTAGTTGCTTGCTATATAACTGAATTTATATAGTTAAAAAAAGTGTGTGCTCATCCTCATCCTGCCTACAATGATGTAATTAGAAAATTAAAGGGAAACATTGAATACAATTTATTTCCTGGGCTATTTCCTGCAAGGCTGTTTTAAACATATAACAAATATATTACTGCATTATTAGTGCAAATTACTGTGAGGCTTTTCTAGCACTAGATAAAATGATATCAAAGATCAACTAAAAAGTAGATAACTTGGATCAATATTTTTAAAAAACTTACTCTCCAGCCACTATGTCCCAAACCCTCAGCATTTGTTTTTCTTTTGGTGGCAGAACATTGATCACATAGTGTCAAAGACTGAAGAAATATCACTTTCACAAGAAGCATTTAGTTAAAGAGTGCACTTTGTTAACAGGGGTGGTAGTAGTAATGTACTGAGTGTAACATACACACTTGGTCTGGCTTCCAGCTGTTTGACTTCACAGTTATTATGTGCACTGTGAAATAAATAAATCTTTCAATAATATAGCAAAGCATTTTGGATTCCATCAGTTGCTCTTTTTGAAGAGGAAAGAAAAGTTTTCTTTCACTACTAATTTTGAGGTACTACATAACCTCTCTCAGGTAAATCCTAAAACATTAGGATAACCAGTGAATTTTGAGAGTGAACTTAAAAGTTAGTTGAAGAAAATCCACTATTATTTCCTAGATACAAACGTACTCACTGTTTTAAAATTCTTAGCTTTCCAGAAGTAAACACAATTTCAAGTCAGTAGTACAGTTAATATTATTTCAGAGTCCTCTATTCTGATACTGATTTAAATCTAGTCAAGTATAAGAGAAAATATTGGCAAATTCAATTTTTGGGAAAATTGTCTCAGGTCTCATCATAAAGATGTCTGTATTTTTCCAATTTCTGTCCAGATTTGTTTATTTCTTTTCTTTTTTTTTTTGTGTTTGTTTGTTTGTTTGTTTAATTTAATGTCAGATGTTCTCCAAATTGATGGAAGTCCTTTAAGGCAGGACTTACAATACTTTTGAGTGATCACATTTTTAATAGGGAGCTATTTCTACTTCTTGAGCTATTTCTTGTACTTGTGTGTAAACGCTTTACAACATAACCCAAATCTGTGTTTACATCTAGGAAAAACTGTACAGGTCCAGAAAAAGAACAGAAACTGAAGATGGAGGTAAATACAGCATAACATTGGATTTCTAATTCCTGGGTGGAAGGAAACCCTGTTCTGGCATTATCACATCCTACTGGCTATAATACACTTGTTACTGGGACACTAGAAAGTTGAATTTTAAATCAAGTATAAGGACATTCTGAACCCGATAATTTCTGTAAGACTCAGCATTTAATGAACAACACTGAAATTTGAATGTGAAATGTACAAATCACGCAATGTGTAGAAAGCATTGACTGTACAAGACCTGACATGCTTAGGCAGATGGGAATCCTAGTTGTTGTCCTATTTGGCTGCATTTAAAGGTTGCTATTTTCACCATAAACACAAGTACAATGCACAAACAAGGACTTCTCTTGCTAGCATCCTGATAATGTTGCCAAGAAATTTAAGAATTATAAGATAACAGAAAATAAGAGACATTATTTAAGAGTTTAAGTATCTCTTTAGTCTGATCTGTGGGCTTCAGCTTGATGTATGAATGCAGAAAGACATAAAAACACTTAAGCAGTGAAAATAATTACAGTCTTTCCCCTAGCTGTTTCATTTCAGCAAATGGCCTGTATGCTGGAACAAGATGCAAACGCAGTAATTATGCCTGTATAAAATGCAGGGCTCTGTGTGTGTGCGTGTGTGCCCTATTATCCAGTAAAGTGAACTTCTTGTTGTGATTTTTTCCATCTTTGTATCCAGGTTTCACTTAGATGAAAAATGACTGTGATTTCAGAAAAAAAGTTCTTTTTGGAAGATTGGCTACTGTGGAGTTTGGGTTTAACAGGTGAGCCAGAGCATAGACAATAACTGCCTGGGCTTCTCTGTGTTGTTCTATCCAATTCACTGGTATTTCTGCATTCATCTTACAGCACTGCACTTGACCTCATCCTCCTATCTGAGGTGAAGTCGTTCACCACTACTGTCTTCTTTTTATCACTAGCATTGTTTTTTTTTTCATTCTGTCTTGCTGTTAATAGTTTTCTTGGTGGACCTTCCGCAATAGTCCTGTTACACTACCACAAGTTATTTTCTCAGTTAATGCAATTTAGTCCATGTCTTAGCTGTTTATTCACATTGTATTGTAAGAAAAATAAAAGTACATTGATGGTCTTCATCCTCAGTCTGGAAAAGCACAGAGTCCTAAGCTTGTAGGTAGCTACTTTGAAGATAGGTAACAGAAGAAGACAACCATAGAACTCTATAAAAGGTCAGAGTTTCATTCACATGGGTCTAATTATGGGATTGGGATCCAAAAATTATGTCCTTACAAATGGTCTGAAAAACTTCTCTTGGTCCAGATACTTCTTTTTTATTTTGGTTACTTGTGAAAGTCACATCGCTATCACAATATGTGTGGGAGCTCCAAAGGCTAAATTGTATTTTACAAGTGGGCTCACTTGTATAAAGTGCTAGAATGACTTGCCAAAGACCACAGAAGAAGTTTGTGGCAGAAAAAGAACAGAATGTGCATTTCCTACAACCTTGCCCAGTCTTTGAACCACGGGTTCAGCCTTCTGTTTCACTGTTACTGTCAACACCATGACTCACAAGTTGTCCAATCTGCAGTCAAGCTTGAACCTTCTAGTAATTAGAACTGGCCAAGTTTCCTTTGTAAAAGAAAAACTTGAAGTACTGAAACAAACTTGTGAAAAAGGGGCTTTGGTGAACTTTGAACACCACTTGTATTCACTAATTATTGCTAATTATGCAACTGACAATCCTTAACATGATTTTTCTGAGAGAGAAAGCCAAGTGGTGGATATTTGTAATACATAATGGGATCATTTTACCCATTTTTCATGGGTAAAAACTAAGAAATTCTTTTAGATATTAAGAAATTAAAAAAAAATATTGTAGTCCTCTTTAAGGAACTCTGAGGAAAAACACAAAATGAAAACATTTAATAAACAATTAAATAAGAATAATTTGCTCCTCTCAAGGATTTAACTTCTTGTTTTTTAGCTAGAGCAAAACAAATGAAACCATTAAATTCAGTTTATGCTGAAGAAATCTCTTCTAACAATCACGAGTTAGGAGCTTCTGTTGGGAGCAGAAGCTTTTTTGTCATGTGTTTTAAATATCTAACTTTTCTTTTTAAAGAATAATTTTCTTAAAATAATATTTTTATGTATCTTAGAATTGCTGTATTTTAAGTGGTTTTTTGCTTATCACTAAAACTGACCTCACTTGTTGGCACTTTTCTTCCCACTGGAAAGCTTTGACATACATATTTATTGCAGTTCACAGTTTTTTGTTTTTCATCTGTCACTAAGGTCTCCTTACACAAGTGCAGAAGTATGCAACAATGAAAAATAATGGCAAGAAAACACTTAGACAAACATTTCTAAAGCTGCAAGAGAGTTTGATCTGGCATGAGAGATCTGGCATAAAGGTTCAAGTCATGGGGTTAAGATGGGTTTCTTTTTTTTTTTTTTCTAAACTCCTTTCCCTTCTTCTCAGTGATACCCCGAAACAAAATCTACTGGCACCATAAAACATTATGCCACTGTGTCAGTGAATTTATGTACACCTGTATTCCAGGAACTTCTGCAAGAAAGAAAGAAGCTGCTCTTACTTTGTGAGACCAAACTTCATCCATATTTCAAAGAATGATGCAGCTAAAGTAACTAGTTATAAAAATAATTTTGCATTTTTCAGTTTACTAAAATGCATCTTGGACTTCTGGCCAAGACAGATCTATCAAATATTGCTTTTGAACTGTCTACAGGTTTGAGTAATTTTTCACATCTTCACTGAAAGTACAGGTCTAGGGGAAAGAAGGGTGCCACTCTACTGAATGGGAAGACAGATGAGACTGCCTTTGCAGTTTTTCTTTGCGGAAAAATCAAGGTCACTCACTTTAATCAGCTGTGACAAATAGAGTTTGGACATAGATTTTAGCTGCATGTTGCCTTCTTGCAGCTAGTGCAGAGACCACCTGGCACCAAGTGAAATGACTTTCTATCTGCTTGTCTCCTCTTCCACTTCTTTCTAGCACAAAGCCAAGCAAAGTATCTTAAATCTGCTTAATTTTGTCTGCCTGACTAGAAAGAACCAGAAATATTAAAATTTAGAAATATTTGAAAAAGTGGGTTAGGAGCAACTATCCTGCGGTTTTCATATACTGTCCTTTATTTCACTCCAGATACTGCCAGTACTTTTGTGAATGGGCTTAGGCAGATGTTAGAAAGACAGAATAGCATCAACAGGAAATTTATGAACAAATCTGAATTGAAGATTTAGAGGCATACCTCTGTTGCAGTATCTCCTGGGAAAGCACTTCAGCAGTGCACAAATCTCATTAGCTCTGAGACAGAGCTCTGCATAGGGCTCTGCTGCCTTCCATGCTCCCCTCATTCACTATAAAGATCACACCTATTGCCTTACATTCTTTCCTCTTCAAGAAGAAGATAATGAACTTCCCCATGGTAAAATATACAAATGTGAAGGACCAGACAAAATGGTAAATGGATGAGTGAAGAGCTGAAGATTAAGATGAAGCAGCCTTTTAATTAAAAAAAAAATATATATACATATATATATATACACACACACATAAAAATTCATGTGACATTAACCAAAAAGCAAACCACAGTGATTTTTTTGTGATTTTACCACTGTATTATACTTGATTCCTCTTTTATGCAAAAACTTATTCTAAAAAGAAATTCTTGTCCAAAAATTGACACAAGCATCTAGACAACTAGACACTCAGAGATGTACAGTACTGACTCCAGCAGGACTTGTGTGCATAAACACTGTTGTAGAGCTGAGATGTGGCATTTAGCACTGGAATGGTTAAGGATGTAATAGGAATGTCTTGCAGTTGAATCTGCCTAAATATGTTTGAATTATTAGTGGGTTAGCACAGAAAGCAGGAGGGGTTACTAAAGCATTTCTTGCCCTGTTCAAGTTCTTTATCAAGTTCAGCCAAAGTTAAATGTTATGCTCAATGCACTTCAAGTTTTATAGGTGGTATGGGGATAGATACATGTAGAGCTCTGCTACTTTCTGCTCGTATTCAGCAAGCCTTCTTTTGCTCATTATCTGAAGCTGGTCTCCATGGGTCGCAACTATTTGGGACACATACATTTAGCAACACCCCTATGTTAATATGGTTCTCCAGAGATCACAGCTGGGACACAGCGTTTCTGTAGCTGCTTGTGATTAGATTGAGACTGTTCTCTTTCCAACCTTTACTTCTTATGTCACTGTAGAACCATGAAGACTGCTTTTGCAACTTGTGCCCACTTAAATTCTGGAAAAATCTCAAGGAGATTATGGTTTCTTGTAGTTTTCTTCTTTTTTTGTGTGTGTTGTTTGTTTTGTTTTTTTAATATTTATTTTTAATTACTCCTGCTGTCATTTAAACAATTTTACTCTAAAGGTTTTTAGACCCCTCTTATTCCTGGAGGAATTACAGAACAGTATGTTCACATCCCCCTTCCCTTGTTCTCTTATTGTGAAAAAGGAAAGTATGTTCATCACTGCATTTGTACAAGAGGGTACCATTTGCTTAAAGCTGCCATCCAAGTTCCTTGCATAACAGCTATTTAACCCACTTCAGATGAAATCTGCTCTGCAACTGTAAATTTTGTGCCCTGAATACTTATTTTAACTGTAAAAAGGATAAGGCATACCAGATGAACATCTTTACCGCTGGATATAAAAGGGTGTGCTGCCTGAGGAGTCTGCAGTGGAAGACTTTGATTTCCTGCACTTACATTGCTAGATTTCAAAAAGGATACTCAGTGCCTGAAAGTGGGCTTCCAGGTCAGTATAGATATAGATTGGGAGTCCAGAAAACCTCAGATTCCCTTCAGAGGAAAGAGCCTCTTGTGAGTTTTGGTTCTTGACTTGCTGTGTTTAGATTTGACCTTCCTCTCCAATGTGCACAATTGTGCATGTATACACAGTCTTTCCAACTGATCATATTCCTCTGCTATACAAGTGGTACACTATTTTCTTTCTGTTTAACTGTTCCTGGTTTCTTTTTGCAGTATTCCTCATGGCTGCCTCCAAAAGGCAAAGCCCTTGTCTTGTTTCTGGTGACAGAAAACCAGTTTTCTGTCTCCCAGTTAGACAGGGTACACCTAAACATCTGCAAAGGTGTACACATTGTGTACTGAGTGAAGAAATATATACTTTCACATGGGGGTCATCTATGCATCCTGGTACAGGACAAATCAGGTGTAAGGCTATCAGAAAGTTCTCTGGTACTAAGTGAATTTATGGTATTACCTATTTAGTAATGAAAATGATCTTGAATTAATATTGCTTAAATGCATTTTGTACTTGCAAGGGTTCTTCTTAGGTGAGGCTTTTAGTTTCATTCTACTTACTGCTGTCCTTGCTAATATTCTTCAAAAATTAGTTGATTAATTGTTTCAGTTTTCTGGAAAAAGCTGGAGAATTGCAGTGAAGTTTTGACGCCTGACACATTGTGAAAGACTATCAGAATTTCACCTGTGAAAAAATAGCTGTGGTTTAACAACTCCACATTCATTTATTAACTACCTTGTACAAACATTGTGATCGTATCTTCCATCCCTGAGATTCATTTCTGTGGGAGGGAGACCCTGAAATGGAGTCAATGAAGCCCACGAGCGTGATAGCAAAGCCAGCTGCTCGGGGTGCAGTGCTCCTCGCACGGAGGGCAGCCTGACATCCCGCACCCGTACAGTATATACCAGATCAATGGCCCTCAGCTGTTGCATGAGGTTCGTAAACAACTGAAGAAAGGCTGAGCTGCACTCCAGCTCTTCTCGTCTTCCCTCTTTATCACCCAGCTGTGAGTATTCATGCAGACGGTTTTATTGATGTAGAGTTAGTACTGTTTTTGCAGGACAAGGCTCTTCTCATGTCACAACCTCCTAATGGGTGATACTTTGCATTTAGGAATTTTGGACAAATTCCTTTCTGTGTTCTTTCCTTCTTTCCTTCCCCCTAGTCCATCTTTATGTTTATAACATCCACATTTGAAGAAAAAGTAAATTATGGCATAATTGCTGAAAACTTGCTTACTTTTAAGGTTTGGTACAGTCATTGCAAGAAAGTACATGTAATGTATATAAGGATCTAATTTCTAATAACACACACTTATTTTATAACTTTTGCATGATGCTGATATTTCCTGTGTAATGGATGGATGGACACATATGGTGCATGTACAGTATATGGTGTTTGGCACTATGCTGACAGCTTTTTGACACTCTAGCTGGCAGCTGATTCTTTAAGTAATAAAAAAAAAAGACACTCTTGATCCTATCTGTTCTTCTATATACTGGCACTGCAAGTGTGCAGATAGCCATAAGTATTAAATCACTAAAATGGTGTAGTATCTTCTTCTTTGAAGAAGAAATTCACTCCAAAAATTATTGTTAAAAAGTAATTAAAATTTTATCAAATGTAAGACAGGGCTAGTCTCGCAGCTGAGCTTTGTTGGTGTCGAATTTGTTAATGATTTGTATTGGTTTTCCACTGGCCTTATTTTTTGATATAATTTTTATCTTTATTCAGTTCTTCAGTACTGCTGAGCACTTTTTCAGCTGGCTTATTTCTGAGTAGGGCTCTAAGGAGGGGGCTTGACATAGCAGAAAGAGCTGATAGCTGGTCCTGACACTTCACATGGTGGCCACAGCCTTCAGGATAGGATTTATAACATGTAATGAAAGCTCTCTATCTGTAGCAGATTGAAAAACAAAAGTTGACCACCTGGCAGAGCTACCAGCTCACGTGATCCTTACGGTGCAGCATTTGTTTGTTCATGTTTCCTAAAATCCGAACTACTGAATACCTGGGATTGAATGAAAATTTAAACTCAGAATATAAACTTCTAACCTCCATTTTACCAATACCCATCTATATCTTCTCTGCAACCTCCTAAAATTCACCCCAAGGTTTGAAACTCTGTGTGAAAGGAAAATAATAATTTAAGAGCAATTTTTCAAAACCCTGCATTAGCTGATTGCAAAATATTAACTTTATTTTAGTTCACATCTTCAGACCTTTCTCATGAATGTTTTTATAATCTTAAATTTTAAATATATTATAGCACTGAAAAAATACGTTCACATTGCACGTGGTTATTTAATCTAGTTGATGGTTATCCCATGAAACAATGAAGGACTCAAATCAGAGAGGGGTGTAAATAATATTGTTTGTGTCAGTACTGTCAGCTCAGCATTTTAAAACTGGCAAAAGACTAGGTGAACAACATGTCATCATAATGATATTTTATATCATTAACTGAGAAAGCTGATAATATTAACAAGTGCAGTTTTATTCAATTTAATTTATGTTTAATAAATGCTTTTAATATTGTCATAAGCATTGATTTGATATAGTCTGGGAAAACAATTGGAGTTCCCTCAGACTGAATTTGCATAATAGCTGTACTCCGTACAGTGCTTCACTCCATAGCTACTTTCACTAAAATCACAAGCTTTAGAGGAAGTTTTTCCTATCAGTCTCCTAATTCCTTCACTATTGCAGCTGCAGTTGCAGAACTTCACCACTTGAAAGGGTATGGTGACAGTAAATCTGCAAAGAAATGTAGAGGTTTCAGTACAGTGTAGAACATCAAGGCCATCTTTGATAATTTAGAAATGCTTTGGTATGAGTCTGGGTTTAGACTTCAAATTTTAAAAGAATTATTTCTATTAGACATAGTTTCTTTCATCCACAACCCCCCCC
>VZTI01001641.1:475644-533262 GCA_013397865.1 Struthidea cinerea | reverse complement strand
CCCCCCCCCCCCCCAATCTCTTTTTAAATTTGTGCACAGTTTATTTGTGATTCTCTATCAGATCAGAGAAGCTCTTTGATCTCTAGGATTTACAGATTATGCACCTGGTGTTTGCTGAGCAAATTTTGGAAGTGGTAACAAACTGGAAAACATAAGGCTTAATTTTGTTTCTGTATCCTTTCTTTGGGGAGAGGGGAGGAAGGGATGAGGGTGTTTTGCCAAGTTTAGAACAATTGGTTGAATTTGACTGCTGAATGCTAAGTTACTGTAGGACTTGTCTGACTTGCCACATCCTAGAATGATTCTTGAATGTTCAGTAGAAAGAAAATTGACAGTCCTATGGGTTGTTAGTTTAAAGTTTGTTGTGTTTGTTGGCTACCTTTTTTTCCCCTTTTTTTTTATCCTGGCAGAATTCATCTGGATAAATTTTTTTCTTTCTCTTTATATAAAATAGCAAAAATATTTTGGAAGAGAACACTGAACTTCTTTACCTATCCAAAGTCTTGCAAAGTTGCTAACAAGTTTGCTATTTCCTTGCAGCTCTTCAGCTGATTGTAATTTAGTCATAACCTAAAGATTACTGTGAAGTGAGTGGTCAGTTCCTAGAAAAGGATAGAAGTCAGCTGCCACTTCTTACATGACCCTGCAGGCTTCAGAACATGTCTCTGCTATCCCCCGAAACACTGGTTAAGTGTGAGGATAGGGAAAATGAAAACAGTAAAAAGCTATGAGGGAGAGAAAGAATACACGCAATTCCTTTCCTTTTTATTCTTTTCTTTCCTTGCATGTCATCCTTTCTCTCTCTCTCTGTCCCTTTTTCTAAAGTGAGAAATGTAGTACTGTGATCAGAAAACTTAGGTAAATAGTACTTCAAAAATATTTTAGTTCTAGGGTTGAGTAAAATTTTAGTAAAGAGGCTCTGATATTTGGTGTTATGAATTTCCCTCACTAGCATCATGTAAAGCTGTGGAATCTGCTAGAAACCAGCATTCTAATCCCTAAGATAAATATTTTTTAGTTCTGTAAGCAATATTGTGAATGAGAACATATGGTTGAAACAAATGGTAATAATACTCTTTTTTCACCAGGTCATATCAGCATGAAATACGTGTTCTGTCATTTATAACAATAAAGGGATTTGTTTTATTAAAGAGTTGTTTATTCATACATGCTATGCAGCTGCTAATGTCAGTTTATCATTGTGATCTTGTTTTGTTCATTATGTGGCAGCTGGAGGTTTGCTCTCCATGGGCTTTGCAGAGGTCAAAAGACGTCTTTCTTGTAATTTGAAGGGCTCTATTCCTTAAAACCAGCTTGACATCTTTCAGAACATAGTCTACTTTGCTAATACCAGTCTATTCTACATAGACATGTACTTCAGATATGTTTTTTGATGAGATATTTTATATATATATACGAATCTTTATACATAGTGCTAAAGATGGAGATTCTTATCCATTTTCTGTTCTGATTTTCTTGTGGACCCTTACAAATCTGTCTCCCTTATCAAACACAATTTTAGAGTTTGGGGTTTATTTTCATGACTTATTAGAGTGGTAAAGTGAAGCAGTAGGATCAATTAATTACATGACTAAGCAACCTCATTTGTATTTTTCATACTTGTTTTTTTCTGTATAGATTTGTACCGCAACTGACTGAAGCTCACAAAAAATTAAAATGTTTCTATTTCCTTCAGGAAAGATCCACTCTGGACTATGTGTGATATCAGTTCCTTTCAAAACTGGAGACGTAATAAAGTGGTGAAGGATTTATCTATCTAAAACAGGAAGTGAAAATGAATCAATTTTATTATCCAATAAAATTATAAAATATTTATTTTATTTCTTTGATAAGAGCCTGTGAATGCTTGTATGTAAATGCAGAGTAAACATTATTATTTTTAGAGGTTACTTGCAAATGAGAGAGAGTTTTGGTTTTGTTTAGCAAGCAGATAGAACTCCTATAATTTTGTTTTACTTCTCACATTTAGGAAGATCAGGGTTTGACATGTTTCTTTTTTATTTTGCCTCAAGGGTAGGAAGAACTGGAGTGAGGCACATCATAGTTTTGTTTTGTCCAGACAGAAGAAAACATGTAGGGTGAAGGTGTTCATTTGAATGTAGCCTATAATTTCCCATTCAATTATTAAAAAATGGTTATTTTAGTCCAGAGGGATTTAGAAGCTGATAGGATCTGTTGTTTGCATGAAAGTAAAATTTATACTTCTTTGAAAACCTCACACTGAGTGTGTTTAAGTCTGTATAAACTGTTTTGAGATTAATTTTGGTATAGACTTGTTAGAATTTTCACAGAATTAAAGCAACACAGGGGAAAGAAGAAGCTTTTCTCCTGTGTAAACCTCGATCATCTTCTCTGTCTTCTTGAACTTTGTTCATTCAGCCCATTGGGGCCAAACTCTTACATACTATAACAATTTTCAGCATTTTCCATCTCTTCTATTTTGAGTTATTTGATTCTGTTGAGTTCAGTTGTAAGTCCTGGCGAGAGTTTTAAAGATGACCTTTATGTTTAAACTGTTATGAGGAATATGTCCTCAAGGAATTAAGCACATACATTTCAGTGTAACACTGTTGACTGAGACACTCCTCATCATCTGCTAAAATCTCTATCTTTGCCCCTCATTTAACTTCTAGAGAGTGAATTAACTTGGTGACCTAATGACTTAGTATTTTAATAAACATTTGGATACAATGACATAAACCAGCAAGACAGGCTTATAGCCAATAAAAAGGTTTCTTGAGATAAAGTTTATATATCAAAAGCAGCTGGTTTTCCAAGACAAACTTCTTTCTAATTATCCCTGTTACTGGAAATCTAGACAATAAAATAATAGATACACTATCCTATATAGTAGAATGAAAATAGACCTAAAATGTTAATGTCCTTTAACTTTGAAGAGTAGAGAGTAGAAAACTGATTTGTTAAGCTTAATTAATATTTTAACAACGTAATTGAACAATTCAATTTTATTTCCCTTCCAGCTTTAAGAGTGTGAAAAAACTAGCTTATATTTTCCTGATTGTTATTCTTACTTTTAGAGAAATCATCTATTTTTCTACTTGATACACAAAGTTTGCATGAGGACAAGTATAATTTTTGTTCCAGGTCCACATTTATTCCAAGTATGTGACTATAATGATGTAAAACACATAGCAATGCGTAACTTGGATTAACATTTATGGATCCTTCTTAACAATAAACATATCTTATATTTCCATTATGCACATTTTTCGGATTTTTATATGCATCATTCATTATTCCTTCAATAAAGCAATGGAGGGAACAAACCGTTTCTTCGTTGAACACCATCTCCTCTGGAATTCTGAGGATACGTTTTTTTAACATTGTGTTAAATTGTTTTGTAACAGATGGCTCTAAATCCAGTTGAAGAACATGTATTTGGAGTAAAATTGTTCTTCCAAGAATACACACATGTTTTAGCTTTTGGACGAATTAATTTACTATTTTAAAAATACATACATACTAACATTCATGACAATGATTAATCAAGTTTACATAAGAGTTCTAGTGTAACTGTAGAAGATCAGTCATGTTTATCAATCTCATGCTAATAGCATTCCTCAGTATTCCAGCTCTTTTATGTCCCTGTCTTAAGCCTTTACTCTTGTAAACTTCTCACTCATATGGTTTTGTACTCATGAGTGAAAGATTAGCAATGAACCAGATTAAAATACACTCAAGTTCTATCCCCCTTTATCTGACTTTTTTTCTTAGTAGTTATTCAGTTTTAGTTCTTCTTGAGACTGACAATCTGCAAAAGTGCTGAGATTACTTTTCTGTTTTCTTTATGACCGCGAAGAGACTTAGCAACTTATACTTCTGTTAATGAAACACTATTTTGACATGAGTTATCTCACACTGAGTGCGTGTTTCTGTATTATATATTGGCTTTACTGTCAAGAAGTCGCCCATTACAGTGTGAGATGTCTATGGGCTCTTGAAAGTCCAAGATCTGTACATGCTTGACTCTGTGTCCAGAATGATGTTCTTACTGACAGTACAGTGTATGTGCACATTTTAGAATTTTATGATACTGAAATGTAATGCTGAAAAAAGCAATCCTACCTTATTATTCTATTTGCCTGTTGATAGTCTCGCATGAACTGGATAGACAAAAGAAGCCAATAAGCTATTTTCACTTTCTTTCATGAAGCATCAAATCAATCTCATATTTATCCATGTAAACTCTGATTTTTAAATCAGTCTTTTAACAGGTCTGAAAGAAACTTCATCAGTTGTATACTGCCATCTTTGAATTTAATAGGTTAATGTTAAAAAAAAATCTCACTAACAAAGGCACTGAACTCATAACAACAGGGGATTTCAAAGGAAATCTGTGTCTTCCATCTCTGACTCAGTGAAGTACATTATACAGTACTGCTGATTTATAAGTAACAGTTCTTAGATCTTTTAACTAGATTCATTGTGACCTGGATAATTTCCAGTATCATTGAAACACAGCAAAGAGTATCAGTAAGTACTCAGTACTGCTCTTAGAAAATGTCCTCAGGAAATGACTATAATAATATTTTTATGCTACCAGTCTGAGCTATTACTATGTGTTATCAAATAATTTCTGTGAACTACAAATCTTAAATGTAAATGCAGCTGCTTTTTACCTGCCTCCTACTGCTAGTATCTCACAACTTACTCTAGAAAAATTCCTAGTTTTTTGTGAAAGGAGCTGTAAATTACAGTATCATTAATACATATAAAAATTGTGACATTTTCTGTCTTCAGAAATAGTTCTTTGTCAAGGGAAAATGATTTTGTAAATAATTAGATAAACCCTAAACTGGTACTCATAACAAACAAATGGAAATAAAAATGTTTCTAATAGCCATGTCTTCTCAGAACAATTAAAGCAAGAGACTAAACATTGTAAACAACTTTTTATCTGCCAAAACATGAGTTCAGAGCAATTATCTTCTTTTATTACAGATGACACCACAAACAACCAAAGCAGCAGTATAACTTTGCTCGTCATATTTGCTTTGCATGTTAGAGATGCCATCAACACCAAATCACAAAATAACCAAGCAATAACCAACAGAACAGAAAACAGCCTTTTAGGTTTTGATATTTAAGTGAAGATGGAAATAATTTTAAACAGTTTGGCTTGAAAACATATTTAAAAACATTCATTAGTATTTGACTAAAATTTGAAGATACTGTACATTTTAGAGCAAAAATAATTAATTTACTTTAAAATTATATTGAATAGAAGGTTTAATGCCTGAAGATAAAAATAGAAAAAATTCTTTAGAAGCATAGAAATATAAAACTTTATGCACCTTTCCAGATAGGTAAGGCAGCAGTTAACCCCGGAAATACTGAGGCCGGGTGGTGTGTTCAAAGTCATGAAGATACTAGTCAGTATCTGCTGTATATGCCTCTCTGCTCTCACCATCTTTTGACAGTGTTCAGTTGTACTTCGATAGCAGGTGCTGTGCTATTTAAAACGGAGCTGGAAAATTATACCCACTCCAGCTGCTCCATTTTTCCCCCGCCCCTTCCGATAATGGAGGAACTTTCAGAGGGATTATAAATTGGAATCCCAATTTACTGAAAATCACTATAATCACAAGAATATTAATAGCAAAGAGTGTACAGAAGAGAGATGGTGCTTTATCTGCAAAAGGGTATTCACCACTGGACAAACGAGAGTTTTCATTGCTTAATGCCTGCATCTGCTTTCACACCCCTTCAGTCCAAGAAAACAATGAGGAGCTGCATCAAACCCCCTCAGAAGCTAGATCATTCCTGATGCACCACACACTCTCCTTGGATGTCTCCACTTCGTTGGTTCAACTCCGTGCAGCTGCCTCCAGCACCAGCACCACTCCACTCAGCTCTGCTGGGATTGGGCTCCACACAGCTTGGCCCTGTGCCACTGCTGCTCTCTCTCGTTTCTTTTCCTCAGAGTGGCATCTTGGGCTTGCCGTCACTGTCTTTCAGCACTAAACCCCAAAAGCTGTCGTTTGGAGGAACAGGAAAAGGAACCACCAGTGGTGAAGAGGGTTTAGGCCTGCCTGGATGACCCAATACCTTTTTCTGGCAGAGATCCAGGCAAAAATGGCCAACTTTCCATTTCTGGGCCCATATTTTTTTTCCCATGGAAAGCTTGCTTCCCCAGCAATGATATGTGTGGTGTTGAATAGAGACCACTAAAAGCCCCACCCTCTTGTCTCTGTAGCCAGGACAGGTCCATATTTGCATTACAGCTGTGCACTGTATGTCTGGATAGTCAGTCTTACACAAAGACAAAGAATATTCTTTCATCCAGACTTGTTAATTTGTATTCCATGTTCAAGATATATGAGCCTTCTCTTCAATTAGGAACATAGGATGTGATCTGAAAGTCATGAGCAAAACTCACAAAGTATCAGACCAGATAAACAATGAGTGCTGTGCAGATATTTTTGCAGAAATGGAAGGCGTCTGTAAATATTTCTGGAAGAGAACAAAAACACAACATGCAACAGAGAATGGGACAACATTCTGAGCAGGTCTAATAAAATTAACCTTGCTTCAACAAGGGACACGCTATTGCTGTGGACTGGTTTGTAAGCATTTATAATAAATAGCCATTTACAATTGTTGTAGTTATTGGTGCTGATTTCATTTAAGTGCAAATTATGGAAAGCAAAGGCACTCCTTTTCAGTACAAAATCATTAGTTTATACAGCAGTGAATGGATTTTTACTCTTCTCATTTTGCACATTGAAATCTTCCTCCAAATAATATGTAGTGTAGGTATTTCTTTTCCTCATCCTGAGGACTGCTTAACAGTTTGCGACATTAAAAATATCTCCAGGCGCATTTTTAGCCCGGTTTCCTCAGGAAACAAGGCTTAGGCAGTCATGCTGTCTGTGTGTCTGTGTTTCTCTCACTGGTACCCTGGAGTGCCTTGGACAGTTTCAGCAAAATTTGACAGACACCGAGTTTTCAAAGATATTAAGCTCTTTCAACCAGCCTGCACAAAATATTGCCCTGGGGCCTCATTCAGGCACCAGAGCTGTTTGTTTGATCCATCAGAGTTGAGTTGTTCTGTTTAGGCTCACTCAGCAGCCAAGACATAGTAACTAGCCAGGCAGTAAGCTCACAGAGAGCTGCTGGTCAGTTGGCACAGCTGCATTTTCACAAAGCCACAGTGTGTGATACTTCTTGCTGAGATATCAGGTCAAGAAAAAATTGATAGGGACCTGACAGGTTGTGGGTAGACTCCATGCAGGAGTACAGACACGGCTGCGTAGAACCGCAAAGCACTGGGTTTTTAACCATTCTATAAAATAAATACTAAGAAAAACCGCGAAAAACCAAATAAACCCAATTAAAAAGCCTCTGTAATTTTATTTGTCACAGAACTACTTAAGTGATGAAACAAAGCACAGGGTTCAACACTCACCACCATCCAAATATGTGCGTAACACATCTGTTAGGAAGCACTCAGTATCTGAAAGCTGCAGGAGCAGACACGCATATCCAGAACGCATGTGAGCATGTGTGTGCATGTAGATATATAAGCATACTTGCATATGAATGCGCTAATCCTTGCATCTTCATAAGTTGATGAATACAGTCCATATAAAAACCCTCAGATTCTGTGCCCTTGGTATTTCCAGCACATTCTGGCCTCAGGACACCTAGTCACTGCTCTACTAGATGGTGGAGCACACTATTTGGCCAGTAAGATTGGGGTCAACACTACCAATTCTAATCAAGCTTACTGATTTGGCTTTTCTAAATTAAAGTTCTGGATAAACGATGTTGTTTCCCACTAGCAGGGCTCATATTACATAATTACAATGTGAGCTGCAAATAAGCTTCACAAGGGCAATGGTATCACTAAGACATTCTAGTAGTTCTAGAAAGCAGCTTTGTTTCAGAAAAAGTCAGAAACTGTTGCACAAATTTCTTTTATTGCCAAAAATCTATTTCAAAATGTGTTAACCATTTGCCTTTGCTCTTTACCATGAATTGCTGTCTGTCTTCGGTTAAGTACAAAGTGATTGGAGCCAAATGATTAAGGCAACAATATAATATTTTTGTATCATTTAATGAAAAATGTGTATTAAAAATTAATAACGAAATTGAAGGAAAAAAACAAAAACAACATTTGAAGGGCATAACAGAGTGGACAGCAAATGTCCTGTAAGTAACGCCAGCAGGCAGGAAATAACATAGATTAAATTCAAAGCAGCCATTCGTGTCTTCAGTCTCTCCAAGAATGCTAGTATAAATCCAGCTGGCACCTCAGGTAGCTTCTCCAGCCACATCTGCCTGACGCATTTGGCTGTGTCTGATACTTCTTTTTTAAATTTTTTTTCTTTCTTTTCTTGAGGAATGGTTTAACTGCTAGGAAAAGTATAATTCATTTATTTCAGAATTTCACAGAACAGATAATTCACCACGTGGCAACTTCTCTCCTCACCAGGTTTTTCCTACTGTTGAATGCTGAGCAGGAACAACTGAACAGCTGTGACTGCCATGCTTCACATTATTTAGAGAGGCATGGCTGTATTTCCATCACATGTTTGTGGTTTTCCTTTTTCAGCAAGATGCCCAATCATGAGCTTGAAGAAATGCTAACTTCTTGCTGTTGCACCTAGAAAGCCCTGAACCACAGCCAAAAGTATATCAGCAAGCAAATAGGTGTTCAGTCCGATTACATAAAGCACTAGCTGGTTAGCATTGTGCTAGTCCAAAATGTTTTCACAAGAATCTAGAAATGATTTTATGCCAAAAATTATCTGGCCAGATCTCACCTTCAGTTAATTCTGTTGAATTCTGGCTTGAAATCAGGAAGGATTTGGATAACTGGCTAGAAAAGGATCATAGTCTCAAAATGTGAATCAAAACTTTCAAAAGCCTGTAAATTGGAAGTGGAGTTTTTTTACAAGCAGTCTTTATTTATAACAACAGGACAACATGGGATTATGGAATTTAAATGCTTTGTATTTTGGTTATAAGTTTTTTAGCTCATGAGAGTACAAACTATTTCTCTACTTGAAATAAATGTCTTTTGTATATCTGCATATATATGATGCAGTCATCCTGGAAAATTTTATATAAATTCCCAGTTCAGATTTCAGTTAGAAGTGTTATGTGAAACCTCAAAATGACAATACTCTATTGCACAAAAATAAAAAAGAAGAACATTAGAAATAAAAGAGTGCATTATTCAATCTATTTCTTTATGCCTGCACAGCATCAAGCAAACAACTCAATAAAATGTAAGAAATAACAAATAAGCACAAGAGAGTACAGCTGAAATAATCCCAAAGAATTAAGGCCAAGTAATTACAGCTTCTTAGATATGTTGACTATAAAGAAGTGTTTTCCTTGAGGGAATTTGAGGTTAACCATATGGCATACTGACCTAATCTTCACGAGGTACAAGAATGGGAGGCTTTAGCTGAAGCATGGCATTGCTGTCTAATTCTGTGACACAGAAGAACAATTTATGTAGCTCTGTAGATAATTTGGTAGTCATTATTATTAAAGTAGTTGTGTAAATTAATATTATGGCCAACATTCAAGCATAATGTTTTAGGATATAAAGAGAGGAGTGATAAAGCCAGGAAATCAAGTTGCCTATGTGGAAAAGTGATTCACTGCAGTATGAATCACTTGTGTCTAAAGGCAGAACTGGTCCTATTTGTGTTTTGCATTGTGTCAATATTTCCATGGCAAATCATTGTTTTCAGGGCTTCTATCCACGAAAAATGGATTTTAAATTAAAACTGGTACACAAAACACCAGACCAACAGCACAAGTGTTAATTACTGGAAGTTATAAGTGTTTTCTTGTATAAAAGCTATTTGGGTCATTCCTATATATTTTTCAAGACAAAATTGATTTTGAAATGAATATTTGAACCATATTTATATTTTGTGTACTTGAGAGGAAAAGATCTGTGAATTTTACTGTCTCTCATTTTTGTAGCTTTTATATTATTGTTCATTCTTTCCACTACCTATTCTTTGAATCCTTACTACTTTGTACCACAGGCATTTTTGTTTCAGGATTTGTTTAGCTACAGGTGTAAACCCAGTTGACCTCTGAGAGCCTGATCACATAGTCAAACAGTAGCAGACTTTTAACTACCAATATGTTCCTTGCAATGGTACTCATATTTATGGTTTATTTTCTAACTATTTCATAACAGGTAAGATGAAAATGTGAGTTATAAGTGTTTTTAGTCTAAAAGTATAAAAGGTTTTAATGAAAACGTCATGATCAGAGCAAAATCTTTCCAAGTAATGACAGTACATGAATAATTCTAGATTTCCCGAACAGACAGTATGAACCCAAGTGTCGTTGGTTTCTGTCTGGCATTTGACAGGGATACTTAAAACTTCAGGTGTGACAAACTCTGACCTCTTCAGCAAAATTGTAGAAATGGAGGTGGAGGAGATCTTTCTCTGTCCGGTTTGGGAGGTGGATAAACTGGACACTTCCATGTAAGCCCATTACCTGTGTATTAAACATCAGTAACATATCTCTAAAATTTGAAGATTTCCCACCATGAAAATTATTTTTTTTCTTAGCTCTTTTTCTCCAGATTTTAGTGCTTTGGGATTTATATGCTGGTATTTCATTACCAGGCACCTACCTTGAAATAAGTAAGGCTGCCTGACACAGTTTGGTAGAGGGGAAGGAATTTAATAAGTGGTCACAAAGATTAATAGTAGTAGGGCATCAAGATCCCTTCTGTGAAGCTTATTTATCCTAGACCATTCTATCTTGGAAATATCTGAAATGTTCTGGTCTAACTCAGTGTGGGGTTGCTTTTTTTTTGGGCATAATGCAAAAGAGCTAGGTCAAGTTATAAAAGTTTTTGCTAAGGGGAACTTTTACCTCTGAAGATATGATGGAGTTTAGACACTTCTTTCTTTCTCAGATGTAAGGAATTATCTTTTCAGTCATGATTATACCCATTGTTAAGGTAAATAAAATTACCACCTCACAATTATGACAATGTCCAATGAAATTAATAACACCAATTATCTTTGAAGCGTGTTTAGGATAACAAATGCAAACTCTAATAAATATTTAATAAAATATCAAATCAGAAACATAATGCTGTTTAACAAATACTAAGGACACAAGATGATGATGATGATGACGATTATTAAAAACATTCTTAGAAATTTCTTCCACTGAGGTCAATACTACAACACACTGTCTTAATATTTAGAGCTTTAGTGCTCCCCTCCCACCTTTTTTTAAGTTTTAGGTTTTGTTAAATTAAAAGGACAACTGGAGGATTGCCCTCATCACACAGTGCGCCCGTAGCGGAAAACTGAATTGCCCTGGGATTTTGGAAATAATCACAAATTGGCATGAAGAGGAAAACTTTGGTCTCAGAGACGAGGAGGAACAAGAACAAGTGACACGTGCAGAAGAAGACTCACATTGGGTGCCAAAATATTATTTGTCCCAGTTTGGACAGATTTGGAGGAAAATATTCTCTGATGGAAGTCAGGTTACAACCGCCCCTCCCCCACCAGGTTTGGGAAAAAAGAAATTTTCCTCGAAGGAAAGTGAAAGAGATAAAAGCTATTTATTTAACAAAAACACAGGAAAAGGATCATAATGCTAAATGATAAAATCTCTCGCTGTGGAGAGAAAACCTGGGAAGATTTCAGAGTCCTTCTGTAGGTGTGGTCTCTCTCCTCCTCGGAGCTGGGTCGGTGAGGGCCCACCCCCGGGCCTCCAGGAAAGATTTGCCCGATGTGTTCAGATGTTGTTGAAACAGTCCAGAAAAGAAGAAGAGAAACCAAAGTCCCAGGAAAAAAAAAATTCAACTCTCCATCTTCCGCCGGGAAAAAGAGAAGAGTCGAAAAAGTTGGCTGAAAAGCCCAAGGGTGCCGCAGAAGCAGAGGAGTGTATCTCGAAGTCCTTGAAACAACTCCTTTCAAAAGTTCGTTCAGTTTTTTTTCTCTCTTCCCTCTCAGGCTCAGCTAAAAGACACAGAAAAGATTGATGGGCATAGAGTAACGATAGGGGATACACATCATAAGGTCACCCCAAGACAACAACTCAGAATGACTACGTAACTGTGATGACATCACCTTTGACACCACCTGTTACCCATGCAGTAGTCTTCTGTCACTTGTCTCATGAGAGTTTCTTCTTTCACAAAGAAATGTAGTTAATACCATGGGTTATAAAGAGTTTTAAAGATCTGAAGTCCAGCCTTTCTTTTTAATAGGGTACAGAGACCCTAATTTGAAGTTGTAGATTTTTCAAAACTTCCTTTTTTAAATTTGAATAATTGTATTTAATGTCAGGAAAAAAATTATTTATTACTACCACAAGGTATTCAGGTCTAAAATTTAGAAAGAAGATTAAGAGTTCATTCTAAAAATCTTTTTCTGCATTAAGTAAACATGGTGAACTTCTACTGCCACTTCGCATTTTTGTGGAAGAAATTTTGTTTTCATGGCTTTTTGTTTTTCTTTTCTGGCCTTAATTTAAAAGTATGAATTTAGGTTTTAGCCTGAAAGTACTCAGGGAAGATGATGGAAGAAATCATCACCCCTCCACTTCTTGGAGTGGAAGGTTGCTGACAACAGTGCACCAGCCTACACAAAATAAGAGTGAGAAACAGATGGAAATAAAGATCATAATCTTGTTTTCCTCTCCATATGATGCAGAAGAGCAATTCCTTGTGTGGGTGATATGTACTTCATTTGGATGGATGTGACATTTCCATTTTGCCCTTGCAGCCCAGCGGTCAAGAGTTATGCATATGTCACAATTCTTCTGACTCCAAGCATGTAAGAGATGGTCAAGATAAAGGGGAACAGTTAAAGGTCTTGGGTTTCCTGTGGTGTACCCACATATGCACTGTGGAGACTGTAAGAAAATATTTCACACCTCCTATTGTCTTTACTTTTCCAAAAGAGGAAAATTTTCTCTGAATTGTCAGTGGATTCATTATCTCTGACTTAGATTATCTGAGTGCTTCTGCAGGGCGATGTTGCTCTGCAAGACTTTAGCAGATGTCTCACAAGAGGACATCCACATTCTCTGGGAGCTTCCTCCAACACTTAATTGTCTCATTCGATTATTTCATTCTTGAAGGTGCCGAGTGGAATTTTAGCTAATGCCTACAGAGAGTTTAGCAATAGTACTTTGCCCACTGCACTCTGTGGCAAGGCAGGGCTGCAGGAGCTGTCAGTATGCTTGCAATGTAGTGGGGTTTCTTTGGAGTAACTATTTTAGAAGCTTACCACCATTAATAGAAAAGACCCTCAAAGGTATGCATGTTTCTTGCCATCCATAGGTGTTGCATTCAGAAATTTGCCCGGAGCTTGGATGTGTCTCTTTAGTCAAAATTAGAAGAGTTTTATACAATATTCATCAAAACATGACTTTTCTTAAATGAAGATTACAAAGCTATTATAGATGTCAAAGAGCAGCGGTTGTCGGCTCAGCTGGAAACCAGGTATTCAGTAACAGCAGTCCCTGTGATGTGGCTTACTGTGCATAAAAGGATATAGGTGAAAAATGATTCATAATGTTAGCCTAACAGGCTCTTGAATCAGCTGAGATACATGAAAGACTAAATACCTTCTGCTTGTATGCTGCAAGGGGAGATCTGTTATATAAATGTGCAGTTATTAAAGGATTTAGTAATATCTCCACCCTTAGAGATATCCAAAGCCTGTCTGGACAGAGCCTTGAACATTCTGTTCCAGCTACCCCTGTTTTGAGCAGGGATGTTGGACTAGTTGATCTCCACAGGTCCCTTCCAGCCATAACCCCTCTGTGATCCTTCATAATACCTATGTGATAATGTGCAAAGACCTGTTAAGTTGGGGGCCTTTCCTTCCTCAGCCATATCCCAATTGCTAATTAATCTCGTTTAGGATGCTTGCAAGAGTAAGAAAATCAAAATTGGTTCAACTCCAGCTTTTTTCCACTTTTTATAGTTCTGAGTCCAGAAGAAAACAAATTAAAAGTTGCTTTTACTCCCAAAGAAGTAGAAATGCTTTATTTATTTTTTTTACCATTTTATGCAATTTATTTCCTGTCAGTAGAATGATAATTTTATTAGTAATAATTCAAATAACTTCTCTATATTGCCATGCTTCTATATACAGAGTTCAGTAGAAGAATTAGCTGGTTCATTTTTGATGGTAAGCAATACTTGCCCCTGACCCACTGGGAGCTGTACTTAAATCCTTGTCAATCTAGAAATAGGAGATGAAAAATGGTAACTCTTTTTCATCTTTGAAGTGTCAGTACTAAAATCTCAACATGAAAAGCTCCTGAGACATGAAATTTTATAGTTGTGTGTTTTCTGGGTGAAAAACATAGTGGAAGTCATTCTGGCTTTTTAATAATTATCTCATTTTGAGCTCAGTGCATCTGGTTTCATAGTAATTAAAGTACTGGGGGTTGAAAATTCAATACAGAGACCATAGAATAAATAGAATTGAACTTCACACTCTGCACACACTGAATTGCATTAGGTATTTGGTGTATTGTTGTTCCTAACATTTGGTTTTTTTCTTGGTTGTTCTGATCCAAATGGCATGCAGGCTCCTCTTCTAAAGATTATTGTTCCAAGCTGTGAGTTTGGAGGTTTGTGTGTTTGTATTTAGCTTATGAAGAGCATCACATTGTGGAAAGACACTGGTATAAATATTGTAGGCAGTGGAGCTGGATAAACTTTCATAAAAAAGAAGCCAAATGGCCAGTTTCATGTGTGCATCTGGTTTTTTTTTTTGTTGTTGTTGTTGTTGTTGTTGTTGTTGTTGTTGTTGTTGTTGTTGTTGTTGTTTTTTTGGGGGGGGTTAAGTTTTAGCTATTAGTGTTTTGGGTTTCTAAAATAATTTTATTTCATTTTATTTATGCAGATTTTTTTGCCATTCAAGGGTTAAATCAGAAACCACACAGACTTTGACTACAGTGTCTCCCCCACCCTGCGTCCATTAGAAGACTTTGAACTCAATTCATGTCTGCAATCCTCCTTCCATTACAAAGTAATGTCAAGATCTCTGCAAAGACTGTGCTCTGTTTAATGTCTTATTTGTCATCTAGTTAAATCCTACTGTTTGACATTTAGAATTATCTCTAATAGCTTTGCCACTTTCCTAGGATCTTCGTCCCCATTCAGCATAGCTGTTGTATAATCTTTACTAAAATAGTATGCCTAAAAACAAATAACATATATGTTACATAGATTTTGGAATTGTAAAAGGCTATATAAACATCAAGTCTGTGGAGATTCAATCATGTTATTTCAAGTGTAAAGAAAAGAAAACAGATGTCATACACGAAACTTAAACTACCTTAATCATAAACAGAAAAGATTAAAAGAAGAGAGAAACTAGCGGTTGCTCTTAGTCTTATTACAATCAACTTCAAGATTACTTCTCGCAGTTCTCCCCTTTTCAAAATGGAATTTAAAAAACAGCTGGGACAATCTGAAGTCTTTCCTTTTCCACGCTGAACAAACCCAGTTCTTTCCGCCTTTCCTCACAGGAGAGGTTCTCCAACCCTCTGATCATCTCTATGTCTCTCCTGTGAACTCACTCCAATGGGTCCATGTCCTTCCTGTGCTGAGGACCCCAGAGCTGGATGCAGTGTTCCAGGTGAGTTTTCACCAGAGCAGAGCAGAGGGGCAGATTCTGTAGCCCTTCCCTTGTTCACTGATGGAGTCACTCCATCATTCAAGGCCACTGGGTTGGTCAGGCAGGACTTGCCCTTGGTGAAGAAGCTGTGCTGGCTGTCTCAAGTAATGTCCCTGTCCTTCATGTTCCTTAGCACAGCTTCTATGTCTTGTAAGTAAAAAATAACTTTCCCTAATATGTAATTATTAATATGCATTAAGTGAATAATTCCCACTACCCTACAGGCTTGACTGTACAGTAGTAGCATTAATCTGATATTTAGACTAAAGTTCCATCTTTGAGATCAGTCATTTAAATTATATGCTGCTTTACTCTGCAAATTAGAGCACTACATTTCTTATGCTCAAACTTCATTATTTAGATGGAGAGTTAACTTTTTTTTGGTCAAAATTTATTCTGTTTGCAATTTTCTGGAAGCATTTGGCACACAAATTCACTGCTGCTTTCTTCAGGGAAAAAAGTTGAATGAGGTATAGCCTTCTCGTTCCCTAACCTCCAAATGGTGCTTCTGATTCTCTGCCCCAGTATACCAAGTCCTTGTCTGTACCTGTCCAGTTCTCTGTGGGATAGCATTGCAAATGAAATTATCTCTGTTTGAAGTGCAACAGGTAAACTTGAAAGAATCATCAATTAGCAAGCATACCTATAGTGGTGGTGAGGGATTCAGCATCAGGGACATTCTGGCTTCTTGCTGTTGTTTGCACTAGGAGAATCTGTCTGCCTGGGGACTGTACCTACTGACATTGCAACGTAGATACATGGTGGCAAAGCATTCACTGTAACACAATGACTCAGTCAAGATGCAAAGGAGAAGTACATTTTCCTGTGTTTACTCAGGAAACAGGAGGGGCCAGAAAAGAGGACATAAGTATACATCATAATACATCAAACTGGTTGCTCTGACATGGATAAGGAAAGCCATGTCCATAAAACCTGTTGCACTCTTCCGTGGGTGTACCATCTACAATTAGCAGGATGAAAAGGCCTTCTGAATGACAGAAATTGCCCCCTGAATCACAGTGAGACGCTTACACCAAAATGACTAGAAGCAGTACAACATGTCTGTGAGTGAATGCTTTCAAAAAATCCTGGCATTTCTTTTCCTAGCTGAAATGTCCTGTTGACTAGCTTACCTATCAAGGTAGAACTTAAACACTGATGTCCACAGAAAAAAGTTCTTAAACCTGACATTTTCCTCAAACTGGTATTTGTGGCACAGTCCTCTGCTACCCATCCTGGTATAGAGGTTTGTAATTTTATTTAAGCTTTTACTGACAGCAGTGACTGATGTTATAAACAAAGTCTGTTCCCAGATTAGCCAGTGAAAACCAAGCCCAGTTGTCAAGTCAAGAGGGTGACCGTACTGATGGTGACAGACTCAGCCTCACGGACAAGTATGGGGTAAGTCCGCACCACCACCACACTAGAAGAGAATGAACACAAGCAAGCAGGGCCATAGGTGAAAATTTTCTAGCAAATGCTATGTAAACACCTAGTTACATGCTCCAGCTAATTAATTCAAAATACATCTACTCGAGATTCAGTTTAGGTTACCTAATGATCAAGCAGTGCAAATATCTGATATCACAGACCACCAGATGTTTTTAGGGGTGGGAGGGAGAAGGCTGTAATGCATTTTCTGTATCTTAGTTTCAATGTTTAAATAAATTTTTAGCAAACTTTTGGAAATTTCCTGCTAAATGCTTTTGAAAACGGCCTGCTAAACTGCAGTGACTTGAGCATTGTAGAAGTCTGTGTATGACTGCAAGCACTCTGAAAAATCTATTTTTGGTGGTACTGTGGCATGGAAGCTGGACACGTTTCTTTGTTTTGAATCAAATACTATATGTGGAGATAAGTTACAGTAAAGGAATAGATGTAAATAGATGTAAGTCTTCAAACTGCCTGAGAACTGACCAAAAACCTAAAGGATGAAAGAGAGCTACAAACTGAGAAAGAAAAGGTGAATTAACACATTCTCTCCATTAGAGCTAAGAATGCTGCAATTGTGTTGTGGTTCAATCCAGGACATGTGATGTTAGAGAAGTGTCTATATGTAACAAAGAAGCAAATGTAGCTCCTGCTGCTCAGCATTTTTCAAAGTTTGTTTTATATCCCTGGTCACTGCTATTTGTATTCCTGGTACAATACAGCAGGAAAAGTACCATGAAATGTTTAGAGAAGTTGTTCCTAGGGAACTGCTTTTGGACAAGGTGGCATGAGGTTCTACAAGTTTACTGTAAAGTTATTGAAAGACTATATTTACTACTCAGAATGTCATGTTGACTCTGAAAAACACCGAGTGCAAACTAATCGACATTATATTCTGTATAGACTACCAGAAACTGTATGGAAATGCAGTTTCCTATATAGAAAACTGCAAAACACAGTCTGTAAAATAACAAACCAATGTGGTACAATTTACTCAAATGTCTTCACTTCCTGTGCCTTAAAGATGAGTTTGAGAGACTTAAACTCTGCGTTACATTGTGTTTGGCTCAGGAATGGGAAACACATTGTAAAACTGAGATTTGGGCTTCTTTTTTAGACAAAAAAGCTAAACTCCCTGCTCAAGTTCCCTTCCGGAACAAAAGAAATTCCAGCCTGAGATCCCTACATGGTTGCAGCTGGCTGGCAAGGCAGCCTGAGGTAGACTTGCTCTCTGTGTGCCCCATACCTTCCCCTCCATTCAGATGCACAGCAGAGCCAGGACATGTCCCGGAAGCTACAGTGCCTAAAGCATCCAGCGGGAAACACAACCTAACATCAAGCCCTGGAAGCCCTCACATTCTCTTCTGTGTCGGAGCAAAAATACACTAACCTGCTAGTGACTCATATATGGCTGAGTGTCACAGAGCTAGAAACCTACCTAAAATTTCCCAGTGTTGGGAATTTTTTGACAAATGGTACACCCACCCTATAACAAAAGCAGAGTAATCAAACCCAAGCTATGCTTTATGTATACTTTATCTGAACAGATGGTAAACTGCCACCTCTGAAGGGATGCTGATGGCCTCAGGCTAGCAGGACACCAGTTTGCCATTACAGTTAGCATGAGGCAAAAGCAGAACAGAGCAAAAATGTCTGGCAGCAGCTCTCAACCTGGTGGGGACATATAATTTCTTCAGATTCACTGACTCTTGAGTTAATCCAAGACCTACGCTATTATCACAGGTGTTCAGCCATCCCTATGCATCTCTGGTTGCCTTATTCCCATTACCTCAGTTAACAGAATAATGAAATACCTTTGGGTTAGAGTGTAAGGATAGGCATTAGGACATCCCTGTGGTCCTTTCCTTCAATACTTTTATTTTGCTGGAAGTAACTTGTTTCATCTTATGCTGCTGTGACGTGGCCTGTCAGGACACGGCAGCAGACTTAGGCTCCTAATTACCCTTCCAGGCCTCAGGAGAGCTGGCATTTCGGTTGCGAAAAGGATCTTTTGAGCCACAGAAGATCTCTGCCATCTCTAATACTAGTTAAGCACAACACTGCAAGCATTCTGCTTTGCTGAGTAGTGGGCAATGTGAGGTATAAAGTAAGAGCAAGAATTTATGTTAGCTACAAATGGAAACTTTATTGCAGAGCTCTGGCCCTGCATGTTAGATTTGCTCATTTAGAAAGCATATGTCAAATCATCAAAATATTTTCCTTTCTCTTTTCACACCTTCTGCATATAATGCATGTATACAGCAACTTACTTTTCTGACAAATAATGAATAAATTATATGTATAAAATGTCTATAGAATGACAATAGTTTAAAAAAAAATAAAAGCATGTGCATTTGTCCATTTCTGGCATGTATTTTACCCGTCTCTAACTTTTAATCTCTTAAATAGCTGTCTTTTGTACAAAAATGCCCTAGAATTCTCACACAATTCAGTCTTTCTCTACTTGTAAGTCCGTCTTCTACTCTTGCCCTCTTTGCACTCCCCTCTTTTAATGGGACACTACTATTTCTGAATAGTTAATCTCAGTCTGCTTTCAAAATACATTTCTTGCTTTCCTGTTAAAGACAGTTTTGCTGACAGTAGAGACAAGACAGGCCATTAACAAGCTTCCCATGAAACACTCTACTTCTGTCTAATACTTTCATGGCTATTACTCCTGTCCAACACCAGGCCACTCTGCTATCTATGACTTCAGAACAAGAGTGACTTAGAGCATAGGTCCTAGGTTTATTTCTGCTTGAAAAACAGCTCTGAAGTATTTGTGTGTTTTCATAATCATGAACTGCTCAGTACAATAATTTGCAAAACTGCTGATATATCAACCCTGCCCAGTCTTCTGGGCCATCAATTTTATATATCTTTAGTGAGATTTACCAGTTTCTGCTGGAAACTCCCCTTTATTCAGCTGTCCCTGTGAAGTGCCTAGAAAATCATTTCAGTATAGTTTGTCTGATGTTCCAAGTCTCGTGTTCTCTTTGTACAAAGTATTTCAGCCAAACAAATATTAAACAATGCCATACCAATTGAAAAATTTTCCACATGGAGAAGGGAATGTTTGGTTGTTTTTATTTCCTTTTAAAGGGCATTAATTGATTTCCAAGGAAGCATAATAAAGTTATGTTTTCGTTCAGATTCATGACCTGAATAAGCAGTACTTTTGTAAGACCTTTTTTTCAACATCTACTGTCCGGAAATATTAATGACTGTCAGTGAAATCATTAAGTTATAAAACTTCTTTTTGCAAATAATTTTTCAAAGTTCTGTGATGAGTTTGCTCTGGACAACTTGGTCTGTTTCTTTTTCCCCAGGCTACGTGAGACTGTGAGATGCACAAGTTATTGTGATGATTTTTGAAGCACTTCTAATTTAAATAGAGAAGGTTACTGAATTGACATGGCATGGCCATAACCTATGTTATTGACAGAATGGATGGGTTAATTTTTTTTGAGGAGGAAAAAAAAAAGGCTTTCAAGTGAAAAGGACCGAAAAAAAAAAAATTGTGGCGGGGGTTGCCACTATCATCCAGGTGAGCCACTGGGACAGAATGTGGCCTTGAATACCTGGTGGGCTGGCTCGGAAGTTTAAACTCTCCCCAGGCTATGATGCGCACTCATAGTCCTTTGTCCTTTTATGTAGACTGTCAGTTATCGTTTTCCCTCCCCGTTTTATGTATATGTTCTTTAATATGTATCACCCTGTTGAATATGTATATATTCTAGAAAGTTCTTTGTTCTTCGATGCCCCTTTGGTCCCTCTCTCCCTGCTCCTTCCCGCCTTCCCCCGGATTAATCAGTTTGTATTCTCTCCTCCCCTTTGCCCAAACCTGATTGGTGGACTGTATCCCTACAAAACCCTTGGACCCTCCCTCGCTCACGTCTTTTGTCTCTGGACCGTCTGAGGAATAAAAGCCTTCAGAACCCACCCAAAGGACCCCTCTCAATCTCTTTGTCTTTGGTCGGTGCGCTGAGGATTTAATCGCTTGTGATCCTACTCTACATCGCTCTGGGAATGGCGAGCGTATGCTTGGTGGCCTGGCAGCCCCTCCTGGGGATCTTTGACCATAGGTTGGAGCCCCAGAGGTTTCCAGACCTACGGCGGACACTCAGAGAGGCGCAGCGCTGTTCTTTTCCCAGTCACAGCGGACTGTGCCAAAAATTGTCTACTTGTGTGTTCCCAGGATTTGTAAAATAAGAAGGGCAATCCATTCTGAGATGTTCTGTAGGTCTGGGAATTTTTCCTTGGGACTTGTTGGAAGCCATTCATTTAGGCAATCACTGAGTGAAACAAAAAAAAATTATATTTTTAAGATGATATAGGATAAAACTCTCATTTGTCAAAAAGAGATTTTAATGAAGATGTATGTAAATGAAAGATTTTAATGAATTCATAACCTCAGAGTAAAAGTAAAAATTCATGATGAAATGAAAACAGTAAAGGACCTGTGTGAGAAATTCTGGCTGTGTGTAGAGAAAATAGAGCAGAATCCAGAGTACACATATATTTGTAGGCAACATATTAAAGAAGTAACTCATTGAAGACAAATTTGCTCCAAATCACAAAATCTACCAATAACTGTTAAAATAAACAGAAGACTGCTCATTGAAATCCATTGAAAAAACCTTGCCCTTTTGAATTTATTAGATTAAAGGGATTAATTAATGATCTATGCAGTGATTGAGCAGACAAGTCTCATCTTTTTTTTGCCGGTACTTGCACACTTATGTTGGTTCTAATTAGGTAAGGTTCAGACAGCTGAAACTAAACTAGTTTTCAGAGTTTCAGTACCTGCAATAGCTAACCTTTAAAAATCTTTCTGAAGGTTAACATAATTCTGAAGGTGTTTCTAAAATATTTTTCACACATCTAATGTGACTTTAAAAACCCGAGCTTTTGATCTTTATGAACGTATCAGGAAGACTGATGAGAAGCTACACAAGCAGGAAAAACAAATGAGTCCAAACTTGTTATGAGTAAATACAGACTGGAAATTATACTTCTAAGAATTCAAGGGATAGGATTTTGGAGGAATTTTCCTACAGGGATAAAAAGGAACAAGTTATTTTTAAGTGTAAGTTTATACTCTTGTGGAGGACAGGACAGAAGAAGATTATTTGCAGTAAAAAGGGTCTAGACTTAATATTCCAGGAGGGTCTTTCCAGTTTTATGTTCTTACATCACATTAGGGAAAACTGCAAGCTGTTGGAGTGTATGATTTTTATTAGGCAGTTGCTGAAGCTCCACACAGGAACAAGTGTTAAGTCCTTAACCCAAGGGAGTCTGAGTTTGGTTTTGAGAGGAATAGTACTCAGCACATTACACAGTTGGAGCTAGCGTCTAAAATACTCACAAATATCAAAGTTAAATGCCCATTTTCAAGAAATTGCTACATATCAGCTTACAACACACTGTCTTAGATTAGTAAGATGCTACTAGAAATAGAACTTATTTTCTTAAATCTTCTTACTGCTTTAGAAATATGCACTTATTAGCTTCTCTAAATGCATAATCAGAGAAACATTAATGAAAAAAAAAAAGAATATTTTATTAAGGGCCAGCAGGAAATGATAGAGACATTCTGGGGTTTATGATTCAGCGTAAGACTTGATACGATGTTTTAGCTTATTTCAATATGTATAATTAAATTGGATAATTCTGAAATGTAAGTCATCTATTTTGCCGCAGTAAAAAATTGCTGCATTTGAATGAAGAGCACTACAAATCTGTAAAATACTGGTCAGTTTTGCTATTTCTGTATTTCTTCAATTGATAAAAGCAATGTATCAAAATTTGTTACTGTTCCAACATTGCTGGTTACTATCTGTTATTTTTTAGGCTAGTTTTGAAGTGAAATTTTAACGTAATTGGTTGGTTGGATTTATTTTGCTGACAATATTCCACAAGTTGCAGCTCAGCAGACATTTGCCACATTTATATTCTTAAATAGCATAGCTCATGATTTTTAATTGAATTTATGGTTAGGCAACGTATGCCTTCTACAAGGAAACAGTTGGAAAACACAGGTAATTAAGCCAGGCTGCAATCTTGCATTAATCCTTAATTTGGAATAGCCTTGACAAGGGAGCAAATAAATAGTGTATCAATATTTGGCTCTTTTTTTCTCTGAAAAGATCTATTTCTTCTTGTGAGTTTCACTGAGCTCCTTCCCACCCCACACATCTGAAGGAGAGCAGTAGAGGCCCCAAGGAACACTTTCTCTTGGTTTCACAGCATAGTTCTATCTTCTGTGGACAACAGCTGGCAATTAATCACAAAAACCCTGGTCCTATCCAGACGCATTTATATTCCAGGTGTTCTTCTGAAAATCTAGGCTGTGAATGAGATTATGTCTGCCTTTTTATGTTGCTTGCTCTCTTGGCTTTACAGCACAGTACCCCCAAGTGGCCTGTTTAAGTCAGAATTCAAACATAATAGTTCACTGATGGGTTTTTAATGAACAAAGCTGAAACTAGACTAAGATTAAAAAAATAAAGAGGGTAGCAGGGAGCATTTCAAAGAATCCTATGTAAACAAAACTCAGCTCAGCGACCATGTCAGAGGAAATGAGTGTTTTACTTAAAATCACTCAGAAGACAGTCACCCAAATTTTCACTTTGCAATGCCTTTCAGTGGCCTATGGTGCTGGCTCATGATTTTGCTCAGAGTGTCTGTAAAATGGTAACACTAATCTTTGGAAGCAATGTTTTCCCCCTTCATAGGGGTTTTGTGTGATCATGAGCCAAGAAGTACTGGGTAGAACTCAAACTTGTTATCATGTTCATCACATGGCATTAAAAACAGCTGGGCAAATGCTAGACTAATGACAGTGACACTGAAAGGATGGCAGAAAGGAGAGGAAAGGGGAGAGGGAGCTTCACCCGTACTGTTTTTTTAATTGGCAGTTCCCCTAGTTTTTATTCATGGACTAAAATGTAGTACATTTTGTACTGGAAACTTCTGCTTCAAGTAGCCAGTCAGCTTGTTGAAGTAAAATCTCCCTGGACAGTTGTCGTCAGGTGTTTTGATTGAAACCATGTTGTTTTAAACAGATGTGGGATCATATCCTGCAAGGACCCGAGTGCTGAACAGCCTCACTGAATTCAGTTGCAGGTGAAGTCGTACTGGTTGGTATCAATCAGGGAGTGTGCAGTTCTTCCTTCAACATGCAGCCTTCAACATGTCAGAGGAACTGGCTCCATAATTGGCTTGGGACTGCCGAGGATGCTGAATACACTCTTGCTGTAGACTTTACTCACAGCCCAGTGAGAGTTATTCTGGAGCTGAATGCTGAATCAGATGATGAATGAATATATGCTTTAATGTTTGGCTGGTTTATGTACAATGATAAGGATGTTTTCATCTGATTTTTTTCTACCACTAGCATAATCCTTACATAAAGGATTCTATGCTTTATGCAGTCATTCTATCTTTCACCATAGTGTGGTAGGATTTCATGCCTTCAACTGAGGTTTCTGAGATGTATCTCTCCCTGAACAGTGTCAGTTAATTCATCTGAGTGAAAGACAATCATATGACAGCAAACAAAGGGTTTCATGTCATATGATAACTTCAGGATTTTTTCTCTTGTTTTCAAATATGAAATATATAGTACTGTATGTGTTTAGGATTTCGTGTCAAAGACAAATTTTACCTCATTGATTGTGATAGCTGAATGATACTGCCAATTAAAATACCAAGTTAAGATAAACCACATATTGTCAGAGTCCACTTGGTGGTTTATACAAGAACTGATATGTGGGTTTATATTGGTATTTCAAAAGTGATGCCAAAAATGGCTGGATGGAAATACAGCAGCAGTAGTTACAAATTAACCACCAACTTACATTTTGGATTTTGTTTCTTTTTCACCATGTAATTATTTCATTAAATAAAAGAAAAGAAAGAGAGAAATTAAAATAAAATTGATTAGTTAGGATTTGAAACATTACTACACAGCTCTGAGTGCTCAAGGGTCTTCTGTTAAGGGCCACAGTCAGAAAACTCTGACCACCTTCCCTGCAGCAGCAGGTCACTCAAAGCCAAGGCAGTGTGGCTTGCAGAAAAGCAAGAACTTTGTAATCTGCATCTTCATTTTTAGAAAGATACAGTAGTCTAGAAACCTTATTACTCTTGACAATAATCATGGTAATTGTAATGAAGTTTCATACGGTAGATTAAAGAGCCAAATAATGAAATTACATGGGGAAGCTATAATCTACCCTCTCAATTAGTTTTATTGTTAATAGTGTTATTGATCATATGCTGCCAACATGCACATGAAAGGAAGTCATATACCCAAGGGACTTACAGTCTCACAGACCTATTCTTGCTTACTGCTGTATATGACTGTACACACACATACATGTACCAGAACTGAGTATGTTTTCAGTTTGCCCATTGACTGAGGTGCTGAAAATTGCAGTTTATTCAAGAGAAGCTTCCATCCATGTCAAATGCAATTCTGACAGAATAATTAAGGTATACAGTCTGTGAGTACTAACTAGTACTATTATCTGTTTAAAAAATCCATGCAAACTGACTGGCAAGAATATTGACCTACATAAAATTGCAGATTTGAATATCTGTCTAAGAGAATAAACTTTTTAAAGTAGTCCTATGACTACATATTTCAACTATCCAGATAATGCTTTTTTTCTTTTCTAAATTACTTGGTTTTGCTGATTAACTTCCTGAATTTAGATATTATTACATGTTTTCTGCTTTTTCCTAATGTCACCTCTTTGCCACCGGATAGTTTTCCCTCTAAAGTCCTATTAAACCAAGGGATAGCTGTATAGCTAGTCAGATGTTAGCTATTCATCTTTACCTTATTATTGAAAACTATGAAGATGACACAATTTTGATTGTTAGTTATTTGGGGGTTGGATTTTTGTTTGTTTGTCTTTTTATTGCTCTGCAGACTAATTAGGCCTGCATAAAATATATTTATTCATCAGAAAAAGTGTAGCCTTTCAGCATTTTTAAATCACTCCTCTCATTTTTGTACAATTTCAAAGAAGTCCAGGTAATTCTGTAAATGGAATTTGATCTAACAAATGCTATTTCTTCTTTAGTACTCTGTTACCCAGGTATGTATGAGGCTGGCAAAATATTTCCTTGCATGTTCTAAAGAAAATCTAAAAGTGGTAGAGCAGCCAAACCTTAAATTTCTGAATATTGATTTTCAGGTTGAAGGTTAGGGTTTCTGCAAATCATATCATCTTGTCTATCACAATTTGAGAGTGAATGCTGCATATTATGTCCTTTAAACATAAACTCTTCAAGAGAATAGTAGTATAGAAGCAACTATCTTCTTGTGTTGTAGCTTTTATGCATGAACAATCCAACATGGTTCTGCTCATTAAGGAAAACAATAAGCATTTACTGTGAGGTAGGACTGTAAAAGCAGAGAAAAGTTGCTCTGTCACAGAAGAAACTTGAGTATTCCATAAAGACCTTCTTTCAAGCTGTCCTGCTTAAACAACATAGTCCAAAGATACCTGACTATTTTCATTCTTCCTAGTTTTCATACTTAGAAAGCTCTGTGAATAATTTTGGTCTATCAAGAAACTGCTTTGCCTTTTTCTTTAATCCTCTTTTTTATTTCTAAGTTTTCCTCCTCTGGAACATTCTCTGCATTGTCTTATGATGACCTTTCTTTCACTAAAATCCTCAGTCATTAATCACTTCTTATCTGAACTATTGCTATTCCCTCTTCATAGTCCTTATAAATCCTTATTATCTCAGCTTTGGGAAGACTGAAGTGTCATAGCCATAGAGTTCTTTCTATCCAGTAAATACCACTACATCAGATTCATCTTCCAGACCGTTCCCTAGCTTTCTACTTAAACTGATCTTCTAATAAACCTCAAAATGGCATTTTTCAAAATGTTGATAAATTATTTTAATTCACTACAGTAACTTGGTCCAACTACACCCAACTTTACTCTTCCCTCTTGATGCCTTCTCTGTCTCTGGTCCACCACTTGAGCAGATTACTGATGTCTCATTTGAGCCAAACGAAATTCCCTATCTTTTGGTATCTCTGTGGCCAAGTAATTTAAATCTCACGTTTAAATCTCTCACTTTATTTTAACGTAAGTTGTTTGATTTTGTGTAAATCCATGAATGATACTGCTTTATACAGAACTGTATTTCAGAATTTGCCAACACAGGACTGCAGAACAAAACAAGAAGATAATGCCATGTAATTCAGTAGTTTTTTTCATTTTATACTAGAGAACTAAAGCTGACATGTGATTTCAGTGCAGCTTTTGTTTACATGAGTCCCCCCAAAACAGTCCGCAATATTTGTTCTTTTTAATCCCCTAAATTAAAAAGGGAGTGTACATTAAATACACATATGTAAAAAGATAAAATCTGTAGCTGCATGACAAATTTGAAATTTTTTATTTCTATAAACCATTCTGATTAACCAAAGATTTAAGCAAAATAATACTTTATTTTTAAAAAATATTTTAAAAAATCTTTAAATCAAGATATGAAACAAAGTTGATGAAAATGCTCTGGCATGAGGCATTAAAAAAGTTGTGAGAAATGCTTTATAGAAGGCAAAAAAAATTAAAATAAAGAAATCAAATAAAATCCACATTATCTTTTTCTAGTGGAAAGGAGTTTGTGACTAAGTCCCTTCCAAGCTGAGTAAAGACCATATCTCTGTTCATAAAAGCATCCAGCCTCTGTAAGGCTATGGTGATATTGCATTTTCTGTCTGGAAAAACAGATGTATGACAGTCAAAATCACCTCATACTGCTCCTCCTAAGAGAAGCCTTAAATTTATCCCAGCACCCAGTTTTAGGCAAATGTATACTGGGAAGCTTCCTTTGATACTACAATAAAAAAATACAAAAATTCAAATATAGATTTTTTAAAATAAATTCTCATCCATGTCACAATGAGGCTACTCTATAGCATGTGGGCTCTGTTTTCTTTCATTTTTTAAAATGTTGACTTGCAAACTGAAGTAGGAAGTAATTGCACTACAGGAGAAACCTTCCTTTTACAAGGCTAATTGAAAGAATTTTTTTTTTTTTGTTTAAACTTGAAGAACAGATCTGTAAGATCTAATTTAAAGTAATAAGAATGCTACAATCCAGAAAACTGTACTTATGAAACACCCTGACTTTTCAATGAGGTACGAAACATCTCGTGGTATATGAAAGCTGCCAGGAGAAGAGTAGTAGAGAGAAACAGAAACAAAAAAGAGGAAAAGGTCAAGTCTGGAATATTTCAGAGAGTGAACAAATGACAGATGAGTGTGATAGAGGCATGAAGGAATAGATGCCTGGAAATGTATTTTATAATTAGAATATGAGTCCTGAGTATCTATCTGGTGGACAATCTTCAACTCTAGTTAGGTTGACAGATTAAATAACTTTGTGTTTTCTTTCAATGTAATGGCTAGGTCACTGCAACTTCTTATATTCAAATCAAAATTTGGCATACTGTCAGTAGTTGGCTATTCACCATTTCTTTGGTTATTCCAACTAGAAGTCAGAAAACTGGGCACAATGTATCTTGACAAAAGGAAGAAAAGGTATTGGATAGTCGTAATTTCTCTGGAGGTTGGTATATAATTACTGTATACATTTCAATCAAATGCCAGTGCAGAGATCTGTGTAACTATACTTTTCATCATTTAAGCTCATCTGTTAGAGTTGAAAATGATTTAAATAAAGATCTTTGGATGCAGGTGAATTTAATTTATAATTACCATTTCATAATTTTAGAATTACTAATATGGAAACAGGATAGTCTTTTTCCATATAAAAACCTGATATAGAAAATTGCTCTTTTTTTCATTCCCTTTTGGTACAGACTATCACAATTTCTAGATAAAAACATGTGACGTGAAAAAGGAACGCCAAACATACCAAAACAAAGTTTTATTTTTTATAACACTGAAGACAGAAAAAGAAGATAAAATTGAAAACTGATGAACAGAAAGTATAAGATTTTCTGATACCTAAACAACCAGCTTGAAAGAGACTGATGAATGTGATGACAGTACAAATCAGGAGAAGGCTTAGGAACCACTAGCTTAATGAAGACTTATTGATTACTGTTTTAGCAATTGCTGAGCTTTGTCTGCAGGCTTTCCACCTACCATGACATAATCAATGCTATACACACTCCTTCAGTGGAGAATTAAACAGATTGGACCATTTCAGCTTGGATCCCCAGGGAAGCCAATCTCAGAGGCAGTAACAGTGAGGAGCTCCAGAGACAACAATTGCAATTGCAAAGACACACACAGCAGTTATAGTGGGATTATTAATTAAGATGTTTACTTTGTGAGGTATTGCTAAATGGTATGCTACAACAGTCATGACCACGCTCTTCTGAGACCCTAAGCCGACAAGAGCCATTTAACTGCAATTAGAATATCACAGAGCCCAAGCTAATAAGCCTTGGCCTGAAGCGTGGTATATTATTTTAGGAAAGATGCCATGCTAATGTGGCATGGATTGTATTGGTTGAGAATGCAAAAGAACAAGATTATTTTCTAGCTTAAACCTGTGCAGACACCACCATACTTTCAGCATAGAGTTTAGGTTGCTCTGGCAGTTCAGTTGTGTATTTCTAAATGGAATCTTTTCTACAAGAAAAGCCAGAGCCCCAGCTAAGAACAAGATGAGTTACTGTGTTTCCATATAGAAGTTATGATACCTGTTATGTAATAATTTATAATTAATCTAAAGAAAACCCAATTTCATTGCTTTTTAGCTATCATTAAACATAATGCTGGAAGTTGGGGAGAAGTGAGATTGCAAAGAGGTTTAACTGCTCTTTCTCTCTCTTTGGAAATAATTGAGATCCCCACAAAATTACAAAAACATGCTGCTTTGCCAGAATTACATGTTTTAAATTAAGATTGACTTGCCATTAATGGATAATACAGAATCACAGAACCACAGAAGCACAGAACAGGTCAGGTTGGAAGGGACCACAGTGGGTCACCTGGTCCAACCTCCCTGCTCAAACAGGGTCATCCCAGAGCACAAGGCACAGGGTTGTGTCCAGATGTTTCTTGAATATCTCCAGTGACGGAGCCTCCACCACCTCTCTCGACAATATTCAGGTGGAACATCCTGTGCATCAGTTTCTGCCCATAGCCTCTTGTCTTATTGCTTATACAAAGAAGAGCCTAGATCCATCCTATGCCACTGTCCCTTTAGATATTTATTCACATTGCTGAGGTCCCTTCTCAATTGTCTTTTCTGAGGCCTGAAAAGACCCAGCTTCCTCAGTCTTTCCTCATATGAGAGATGCTGCAGTCCTTTAATCATCTATATTATCCTCCACTGGGCCTGCTTCAGGAACTCCACATCTCTCTTGTACTGAGGACCCCAGAACGGGACACATATCTACATTCTTAGAAAATACAGTCTATTCTCAGAGACATTATTATGACTGTTAAAAGACTTCTTACTTTGGAGGATAATATCTCTTGCTGTGGAGCCTTCTCATATGTAGGTGCAAGGTGACAGGAACTGAGATGCTGGAGTATGCAGAACTGCAAAAACAGGTTCCATGAGGAGTCCCTCATTCTGTACTTATGAAACAAATAAGTACCAGTACAAACTAAGATTTTCAGACGGTGCCTTTATTTTAAAAAGTGTCTTGGACTAGAACATTTACTGTGTTTAGTAAGTGAAACAGAAAGTAATTGGTTGGTATTCACATTATGAGCTAGAACTGCCTTCTAAAGCAAAGGAAGAAGACGTGTGTGAAAATACAAGGTAAGCAGAATTTTGGAAGAATCTGATACTTCCCCTGCAATTCAGTTGCAGACTGTAATTTTGGCCTGTCCTTGACCTTTGTAAGGCCATCGAAAAGAGGAGCAGAGAGAGAGCTCTAGAACAACAACAAATAATTGGCAAAATATTTAGACCATTTCATATTTTCCTGCATATGCCATAAGTGAAGCCCCCCCTGCCCCTCCCCTAAATAATAATGTTTTGCAGTCTGAACAAAAGCTTTCAATTCCCAAAGCTAAGCAGGCAAAAACTGCTACACTGACTGAGGATAAGTGGGACCATACCCAAAGCAATTTGACAGTCAACACCCACAATAAAGCTACAGACCCCAGAACTTCTCCAAGAGCCTGGAAATCTGATTTTCCAAATGTAAGTTTGCTAGAAAACAGATTATTTGGGACTCTATTTTTCAAGATGTTGAATTTCTAGAATAGCAGCAATGTATAATGCACTGACCAATGACCGTGACTTCAGGTATTGAAGTCTGGGGTGAGATATAAAATCCCTCATCCCAGTCCAAAAGGAAAACTACCTCAGTAGCAAAACATCATTAGAGAAATCATGTGGCGTCATTCATACTTTGCTCAATCAAACTATATTTTGGCATCAGCCAAGTACAGCTGTCATATTTAATAGAAACATGGATGCAGTGAGCCTGTAATATTTAAAACTGACGCCAGAGGAAAAAAGGAATTGCAGAAGTACAAGAAAGCAAAAAATGACAAACAGAATAATCAATATAGTACAGTACCTGAAGTATTATCCCATTCAGAAAAAAATGTAGTATATATCTAGTAGGGGAAAACAACAGTAACAGCTTATAATGTAGTCCTGAAAATTTGGTGGACACAAACTGAGACAAATTTCATCCAAGCATCCTGCAAAAATGAAGAGAAGGGGTGATATGAACCTGCCAATTTGTACAAGAACACTGAAACTGATAATACTAGAACTAGCAACCCTACCAAAGCAAAGAGATCCCTTAAACATCTTTAACAAAAGTAATGCCTGTTCCTGAGGGGGAATCCACAGATCCAAGTCACTGAGACACATCACATATACATCAAAAGTATCTGATACATTTTATGGAGTACTCTGCTTTGAAATATCTTGCCTTATCTACACATAATACGCCATATTATTTGTGCTTAGCAGTGCCTGAAACTCTACTAAATTAGCACAGTATCACCAACAGAGCTGTGTCCGTAATAATCCTCATAAACTGCTGGTAAATGCGGTTTCTCACCTAGTAGCTTTCCTGCAACTAACAGCAGTGTTGTGCCTCATAAAATTCTGCCTTTGAAAATCCCATTGTGCTACTGCAGGGGTTCGGTATGCTCTTTCTTGTGCTATCTGAACTAAAATGGTTTGTTCTGGTTCTGTGTTCATCTTCCCTGACAGCTGAGGAAATGTCCTCATGTCTTTTCCTCCTGAGATGTGGCTATTCCCAGAATGGGAACTTCTTTATTAAGAAATCTTGTTTTACTTCCCTCTTAACAGTTGTCTTCTCAGTTTTTTCCCCTCTGTGTGGCTCTTTAATGGGATACAACGAACTGTGAAAAAAGGGGTGCCATCAACATAGTTCTGGCACTTTTGTCTACACCTTGGTGCAACAAAAATGGAAAGCAAGTCAGTGAAAGAACCATAACCAAATGCTGCTATCAGAGATGAGGGATCTGAACTAATAAGAATCAAAGTAAATGTTCAAATCGTTAAGATCTGACAGACTTAATTGTCCCCAGTATGCTTCTGTGTCAGTAGGAAACAGGATATTACCCAATGTGTCAAAATGTATTTGAGAGGAAGAGAGTGGATTGGATGAAGTAGTGCTTTTGAGGGTGAGTTCTGCAGCACAGAAGTACTGAGCTCAGCTTAGCAAAGGTTGGAAGCAAAGGCTGTATCCATCTATTCAGCCTTCTTGGTGGCATGCTCCCTGGGGTGACAACTGTGAAAAAAAGGGTGCCATCAACAAAGTTCTGGCTAGTGAGAAGGAGGCAGATGTTGGGCTGTTCATCCTTGTAGAGAGCAGCTGTGGTTTGGGTTACAAGTCCTTGCTGAGCAGTGTAGAGAAAGTTTGCAGCCTTGCAAAGTGTGAAGGAACAGTTTGTCTAACATGTACCTTGTTTTTCATGAATGTGATATATTGGAAGCATTTTCCTTATCCCCTAGGGAAATGGTGGACTACCAGCTGCAGAGGATAATTAATATTAGACTGAATCTCAAATGAGATCATAATAATAAATATCATAAACATCTTAAAGTGCATTTGATGGTCTCCTTCAACATCGGTAGTTTCAACATCTGTAGTATTTGTGGCAGTCATCACTTTATGGAGCAGAAAAAGATTAATATTTTTTGCTAACACAAAAAATGGTCTAGATTTTCTCTGTTTCTATATTTTCTTTTCTCTGTGCCTACATTAATTCTCCTAATCTTTTTGAAATAATCTCCTCTTCAGATCATTTTTGCTAAGGCCCAGTTTCCTCCTAAGAAAATCTTACAGAGGGAGAGGGAGTAAAAGACCATGATACAAGGCAGACACTGTTTTGCAGTAGGATTTCTTAGATTTTGGCATACAAATTTCTCTGCAGTAAATGTATGTTTTTCATCAGACCTTGCTCTACCATGTGGCCTAATCTTCTTGATATTTTGCCCAACATATTATAAACTCAAACTACTATTTCTTTCCTTTGTACAAGCCAATAATATAAATGCTAGAGCAAATGGTATAAATCCCAGTGGAACACACATATCTATTTCATTTGGGTTATTGGTTGCCAATGGGAATAAACAGATTTTTGTCTTTGAAGAGTTCATTAGCTTCCAAGGGGGGGGGGCGGGGGGGAAGGGCAATACAAAACTCGCTTTCTAACCTTGTAAATCTATTGGGAACCAAACTCAAAACTTCATTTAGTATTTTTGGGAGCGTCTGCTGACCTCGGCTTTGACAAACATTGTAAGCTGTACTTTAGCCCACACAGCTTTAGATGCTCACAGTTAACTTAGAAGATATCCATTACTGCTTGTGTCCAAGCTGAAAAAGGGTGTTGGTTTAGAAAAGAACTGCCTGAGCTACCACGATGAACTCTTGGATTAGATCATCCCTATTGCCAGCTTTTCCCTAATGTTTGAATACTTACCTTTTCCTCAAGGTTGGCCAAGGGAGTATTATCTTTCCTGGACAGTGTAGAGAACCCATCCATACTCCCTGAAAATCCTATACCATTATAGAAGTGCAGGGTACGCAGGAGGTGCAAATCCCCAGCTACCAGTCTCACTGTCTGTTTCTCTTAAAAAACTAAATATAGGAAACCAGCAAGATATACTAGGCCAAATACTATGATTCTTACTTGATTTAAACTGCTATCAACATTGAAAGGATGACTGTTCAAAAAAATACCAGTATGTCTACTGGTTTTGTTTTCCCAGAAGGCACTGTCATCCTGCTGGTGGTCTTGTCTCCAGACTGAATCTCTACAGGGAATTCTAAAGAACCACTTTTAATCATAGGTACTTCATAATTTAAAAAAAATTATGGAGTGGAAAAAGAGTCTGTGGCTAAAGAGTAGATAGAAAAAGGTGCTAGAATTATTTTTTATTTGGGATTAATTTTACTTGTTCCATACCAACTTAAAGAAATTGGTTTATGATGAAAAACACTATGTAGAAAGAACCAAGTAGTTAAACTTAAATGAAATAATTTTCATCCAAAATGTATACATGAGAGCTTGGAAATGTTGGCAAATTAGTTACAATTTTCAGACCTCTAAATACAAATTTCTGAATAAATTTATAAAATTGAATAAATAAATGTAATTGTTCTGCTAAATCTATATATAATATTTTCAAATAGATTTCAAAATGTATCAGAAGTGATTGACAATGTATTTCAATGTAATTTCAGCTGTTAAAACTGATTGGTGAATATAAATCAGGTTTTCTTGGGATATGAAATGTCCAAAGGTAGCATGACTATTACTGCATTCAGCATTCAGATTTCTATCACAACCGTCTCTATGTCTTCTGTTTTGTGGCTGTCTTACACTCCCCCACACTTGACTGCCTGCTTCAAAATAACTGTTATTAAAATTCAATTACTGAAGATAATAGGGTCTTTCTTTCCTTCAACTACTATTCATGAGTTTGTTTGCATTTCATGTCCAACCACTCTCCTAGCACAAGCATTGGACGTTTCTTACGCAAAGTCTGTCAAGGAATGTCAGTAGTGGACACTTTCATCAGCTGTAGAGGAAAAACATGAAGGAGAAATTACCTTCCATGTTTGAAATACATTTTTTTCTAGTGCTATTATTTTTTCCTGTCTCTTTCAGGATAGTGACAGGACTGTGTTCAAATTTAGTCAGCCAGCTCACTGTCAGCTCTGGGCCATCACGAAGTAGAACACATGACCTTTAATGCATTTGCACAATGAAAAATTATAGTCAAGACTATAGTATAGTCTACTGGTTGTAGACCAAGCAACCAAAGTGTTCAATCTCCAAAAAACATATTCAGCATTTCACAGCATGCCTCCTTATGTAAGTAAAGTGACTCTGTAGCATTCTAAACAATTTAACAAAATGTAAGAAATATAATCATAAATGAGTATTCACATGCAACATTTTACCCAGGCTATTTTCTTCTGAACAGATATAGTGGTTTTATGTGTACCATAGTCTCAGAATTTAAATATTTGCATGGAGTAAAAAACAGACCCAGAAGATCTTGCCCAAAAATTTAAATCCAAGTATGAAGTTTCTTTACTCATGCAAACAGAAGGGCATAAATGTGGTGACACCATGCAGCAAAGACAGAATTGAAAGGGAGAACAACAGAGGAATGAACCAGAATTAAAACAGTACTTTACTTTTCCAGAACAATGTTAAAGTCGAATTCAAAGGCCAAGGCAGAATGGCTAGATGGCATGAGAGTATGGAACTAGAAATTATGTTAAAAATGAAAACTGCTGTTAAAAACTAATTTACTGCCCCAGGTCAGGAGAATTTCATAATCTTCTCCGTAGAGTCCTGCAAAGTCCTCCCTTGTGGCACAGTTGGGCTCTGAGGAAGATCTTTAATTCAGAGTGAAAATCTAAACAGATTTTTCCTGTGCATGTGATTCATGCGCTACATATTTGTGAATTATTGTCCTGGTTTGAGCTGGGGTAGAGTTAATTTATTCTCAGTTTTTCTTTCTAAATGGGAGGCTAGCCTTTTGAAAGCAGAACAAATATGTAAATTTTATTAGATTTTTGATCACAGGAATGTGATCAGAAATTGTCATGATTGCAGCAAGTGCTATCCAAAGCTGTACGAAGATTTGTTCCTAGCAGAGATCGAGAGGCCCTGTTGCTTTTATGCTACATAGAGTGAGATCCCACATGTAAGGAAGATAGTTGCAAAATGAAACAGGTGATGAAAAGGAACTTTTTGACAAATGAATGGTAATGGTAATGACAAAACAGCAAATATATAGAAATTACAGGTATCTATAATCTAAATATTTCTAACTATCAGTAGTATTATAGAACCCTCCTAGTACTATGGGTTTCAGAATGTAGAGATTTGTCCTTGCCTGTTATAAGCAGTGTAGTCAGAAAATTTGTATTTCCTTCTTGAAAATAATCCAGTAATATTTCTTCCTCATAGTATGAGAAACTTCAGAAAAATGGGAAATAATTTCTGCTGTGAAAGTTTTTGTGTAAAGATACAGAGTCTAAAAGTGAAAACAATCAGTAAGGTTGAGTGAAGAGGTTTAAGCAAGATATTGCTTAGTTGATGATAAATTAGTGTGTAAAGAACCACAGGTAGACTACTAGAGATGTGGGATGATACCTGTAATCTTCTCAGTTTTTGGAAAGTGTGAATTAAAGGACAAAACATGCAAGGCAGCAATTTTGGAGGTACAGCCATCTCAAACAGCACACTTGTACTAGCATATCTCTAAAAACTGTATATTTAGGGTTATCTTCAGATGCTTGCATCTTTCCTGGTCCTGTGTCACGGTTTAATCCATCAGCAGTATGGAACATCCCTTTGGTCAGCTGGAGTCAGTTTTCCCAACTCAGTACCCCTCAAAATTCTTGTGCACCCCAGCCTACTTGCTGGCAGGGCAGTATGAGGAGCAAAAAAGGCCTGTACACTGAATAAGCACTGTTCAGCAATAAGTAAAGCATCGGAGTGTTACCAACACTGTTTTTATCACAAATTCAAAACAGCACCAAGCAAACTATATGAAGAAGATTAACTCTACTGCAGCCCAAGCCAGTTGAGTCTGTCCATAATTTCTCTCACACTTGCAGTTTCAATTAAAAATAATTTCTTTTTAAGACATAGTGGTAAAAGTGTAAATTAATACATTTAAAGGAATGTAAATGTAAATGAACAGCTGATGAAATTTTGTATATGGAAACCCATTTTGGGATGGTTTCCATCTTCAAAAAAGTCAAACTAAATAAAAATAGCAGATGCATCAGCATTTGGCTGTGAAATTCTGAGGCTCCAACTCTGCAAGCAGAACTCACAGGCAATTTCTGTTGAAGTCCAAACTACTTATATAATCCATATGTGAATCATTTATATGTAAGCCTAATCAATGTTTATAGTATGGTAAGAAAGGCTCATCTTCATGCAATGAAGAGTTCATTTCTTGTGTACTTTCACTGAGTTTATGTAAGCTTGACAACAAAATCCAACAGAAGATTGTAGATCCTGTAGATATTCTGTACATCCTGTGATTATTGCACTGTGACATTGTCATGGTTTATCCCCATCCAGCAACCAGGCTCCTCACAGCCACTTGCTCACACCCCAAAAGCTGTATCAAATAGAGAATTGGAAGGGTTAAAGGAAGAAAGCTCATGGGTTGAGATGAAGACAGTTTAATAGGGAAAACAAAAGCCATGCACACAAGCAAAGCAAAACAAGGAATTAATTCACCCCTTCCCACAGGCAGGCAGGTGTTCAGCCAGCTCCAGGAGAGCAGGGCCCCATCATATGCAACAGTTACTTGGAAAGACAAACACCATCGCTCCAAACACTCCCCCCTCTTTCTCCTTCTTCTCCCCACTTTATAAACACAACATAATGCCATACAGTCTGGAATATCCTTTTGGTCAGTTTGGATCACCTGTCCTGGCTGTGTCTCTTCCCAGTCTCCCATGCATCCCCAACTTCCTTGCCATTGTAGCAGTAGCAGTGCAAAAAGCAGAAAAGGCCCTGGCTCTGTGTAAGCCCTGCTCAGCAATAACAAAAACATCTCTACGTTATCAACCCTGTGTTCAGCACAAATCCAAAAGAAGCTCCATACCAGCCACCATGACGAAATTTAACTCTACCCCAGCAAAAAACAGCACAGACGTATTTTTTGCATAGATGTGGTAGAAGTAATGTACCTCGGTTGAACTCTTACAAAAACAAAGTTAAAATTTGAACTCATTAATGTCCAGCTGGGACACCTTCTCCTGCTTATCAGGATGCATCAGGATTCATCAAACATAGGTTGCATTACAATCTCTGCCACCTTTCCAGCAGCTGCTGCTGCTGTGGTTTCCTTTCCTGCTGGGCTTTTCTAGCATTTCTCATGCCAAGCCCAAACTGCTAGACCCCACAGCATCTATTAATTTTGGTTCCTCTCTGCACACATTGTATCTCATTGAATATTAGGGTGTTGGATTAGCTGGAAGTTGTGGGTTAATATAACATTATATTTTCAGGTACAACTATGACCATTAACATTCACTTTAATATTAGACACAGACACCAGTTGTTATCTAGTGGTATATTGTAAGTGAACAAACCTCCCTACTGAATTACATGCCTCACCTAAATTGTTAACCAGGAGATATCCTCAGCCTTTCTGAGGATGTTTGTAGCATTCTGCTGTTGATTTATGGTGCAATTTACCTCCATGCATGGCATGTGTCATGGGTGGAATCCCAGTGAAATGAAAAGATGGATGAACTTCCCTCACTCCAGTATATTACTGGACATATTTATTTTAGAACTGTTCCATTTCCTACTTAACTAAATAGCAAAAATTTATTTTAAATTAAATACTTAAATAATTTCATTTAGCTGAGTAAAACACTTTTACTTGAACAGATGAAATGTGAATAAACTTATTGCCCAGGGACATTTTAGTACCCATATGAATACCAAATCCTCTGAAGAGCTTCAAAAATTCATACTTTCTGTAAGTAGTAATGAAAGGAATAATTTTGTTATGGACCTGCTTTTTACCATGCCTTTCTCTGGATCTTGTTTTTTGTACTGGACTGGAGATAACAACAGTGCAATATACAGAATCCATATTATATATAAACTCCAATTAGAAATCACCAAAACACATAATGATTAAGGATTTCCTCATTATTGTCTGGACCACTTGCTGATCCAGACTGACTATAAACAGCTCAGAAAAAAAATTGTTTTGCTGCCTATTAAGAGACTGGTAAACCATTGTTCTCACAGTTGTAGGTGCAATATTACCCAATAATGCTTTTCAAGACTTAGCATAGCAATGTCCTGAAGTATCACAGGAGATAACTAGAGTGTCAGTGACAAAGATGCTGGTAAAGACTGTCTAATGCCATGACTGCTCCAGAAAAATTATACTACTTTTCCATGACATCTGTAACATCTCAGTCAATGACTAATTCCAAGTAATTGTCTGCTCTTGGGGCTGGTTGAGTGTTTCATGATGAGGGGTTTTTGTTATACTTGGATAAACACACTAAAACTCAGAATTGACTTTTGGCTTGCAAACTAAAAGCTGGCTTTGGAAAGGACAAATGTTTTTTTGGCTTGAGTTTTGGTCAACAGTATCTCTTGGTGAGACTAGGGGAGTTTCAAACTGATAAATAAGCCAAACACACAAGTTGCTTTTGATCGATGAGGATACTGGGAGAAAAGCAAGATACCACTTCATTTGTTCTCATGTCTTTTTGCACTGACAAATTTTTTGTTTACCTACTTGCTATCAAACATTCCTCCTATGACAACACATACTCAGAACAAAAAAATATAGAAGCTTTTTTTCTCTTTTTTTTTTTTGTGGCAAAATACTGTGCCTATGCCAATGCTTGCTTGTGACCTTGTAATAAATGGGAATAGAATGCAAATTCTAGCCATTGATGTTAATTGAACAAAATTGAACAAAATTGAACAAAAGGGATTATTACCGTAGTCTAACATGCAAAGATAAATCTAACTTGGATTAATTTATTTAAATTATTTATAGACCAAGAACAATCTCCTGGGTCTTGTACTCCTGTTTTGAAGACAATTTTCAGTGGCAATAAAATAGTAGCGTCTGTATCTATTACTCTGCTTGGTACTGTAATTTTCTAGGTATGACAACGTAGTCAGCTTGTCTCTTTTGGTAAGGGCATGTCTGCAAACAAGTCTGTGGGGAACAAAAATAAGCAGAATTAGCCTTGCAAAACTCATTAGAAGAGCTAATGGCATTGTCCTACCTTCTATTAGGGAGTTGGAACTGGGGATTCTGACCCAGAGCTTTCAACTGAGAGGATTACATGGATTTTTAGGAAAAGTTTCTCAGAAAGGAATATCTGCAATGTTCAGCTTTCATTTAATTTCCATATGTAATACAAAGATTCTGCTTCTATTTTGATTTTGTTATTTTGGTTTTGAACTTTTATCTGCCTAATTTCATTGGTTCCCATGTGATTCAAAGACAGCTACTCTCTGAAGACAGCTACCATGGTAGGTGAGAATACCCTCAGCATTCCAGTTAGAATTGACTGTTTAATCATGGGAAATGGGAACCAAAGTCCTTTTTAATGAAAGGCTCCCCACAGCTGAAGATCCCAGATGGGGCTGTTGTAGTCTTTTGTGACAATACTTATCAGTATATGTGAAGTCCTTAAGAAATGTATCTTTTTCACAATAGGATCTCCAATTCGATTGTGCTAAACTGTAATCATTACTAGGATAATCCTGGCAGAACTAATGAAGATGCGTGCCCTCTGATCCCTGACATGCCTTGTGTTTGGGTTACAAATGATCAATATCCTGCTTTTGTTATGCTATAATGAAACCAAAGGGCCAATCCTTTGACAAAATTTCAAGTATAATACTGAAGGCCTTTCCAGTCCTTTCCCTAGGAATATACAGGACAACCTGCATGCAATCTTACTGCTGCATGAGCAGGTTTGTCACTAAGCACATGGCCCAATTGTGCATACCTGGTTTTGGAGCAAATTCTGTTGTTCCAGTGTGTTTTGCTCAACTTTCATTTATTTGACACTTGTAGTGTTAGGTCTGCTTGCCTCAGTCATTACAACAATTGCTCTCCTTTTCTTACTTTAGCGACTCTTTCTTTGTTTTTCTTCCTGTTCTCATATTCACTCCTCATAATGTCCCAGTAGACAAATTTCCTTACACACTGAAAGGTAAAGATCCTACTTCTTCCTCTGGAGTGAATCGCTAGATCCTGTTTTCCTTTGTGTGTCTGTCTGGTCCAGATGCCTTTCACAATCACTTACTAAGACCTGCTGAAAGTATTGTATTTGGGGGTGTGCCCGGGGGAAAATATTCATGCTCTCAGTGGATTTTAAATTGTTCCTGGTCTCCTTGTTTTTGTTGAACATGATCTAACACAAGCTTCAAATATATGTCCAGAACAAAACTGGACATTGAGTTCACTCTAACTTTCATGGCACAAATTCAAGAAGTTGTTATGATTGAAGGGAAAAAATGGCAATTCAGGCAAATATCTTTCTGTGCAATTAAGCCATACCGCTAGATTGTTCCTGGCACCTCAGAGCTGGAAACTTCAGTTTTTACTGAGAAAGAAACAAATTTCTTGGTATGCCTCTTCTCAGACTATGAACAAATGCATTATGCTTACTACGGATTCCGTGTTGTGCATTAAATGAAAATGGAATCTTTTTATACACACCTTCATGTCACCTGAAGTTGAAACGCATGAGCTTTTATTGTCACCAAACGGAGAGCAAAACCACTGCATGAAGAAAAACAATTTTGGTATGGAAAATCAAAATAATAAATCTCCAAGATAAAATTGCTTCAGGTGCCATTCTGGCTAGCTCGGTGTCCCGGCACCTAGCATTCTCTGCCTGCCCAGGCGGAAGCTGGACGGAGTCCGATGTTGGTGTGGGAGGACGGGCAAATCCCCAGACGGGTTCGCCTCGACCCCCGATGGCTACAGTCAGCGAAGGAGGCAAGGAAAAAGGCGGAGGAGGTCTCTGTGGGGGAAGGGGTTTATTGGAGTATGGTAAAAACCACGGAGCAATCCGCCAGCCACGTGGTGCGGGGGCTGTTTTGTACCCCGACAGCACAGGCGTGGAAAACACACAGTAACCAATAGAAAGTTAACCAGGGGGTGTTACAAAGGTGGGGAGAAGGAATTACAGCAAACGGGGTAAGGCGTAGGTGGGGAGAACTGAAGCCAATGGTAAGGCACGGATCACAGCTTCTGGGGTGCTCCCTGTAATTTCAGGGGTTCTGAGCTGCAGGAGCCTCAAACCAGAGGACTTTCCGGTCCCCTTAGTTCTGCTGATCATGGCTCACTGCAACATAAAATAAATTCGAATCCAAGTTTCTACTACATGAATCAGTTTTAAAAAGATATCAGCAATGCCAGAATTCAGCTATACATTGATATATGAAAATGGCTGATCTAGGTGCATATTATAAGCCATTCTAGTCACTTGCTGTTGTAAAACTAAGATTTTAATTTCAGAAAACTATGGAGAAATATGATGCAATTTTAGCTCCCGGGTGACAGCAGTGAATGAAGAGAATGATAGCTGCATGTGAAGGCATACAGAGGGTTTTTTAGGACAGAAATGCAATTAATTGGTCACTGAGATAACATATAAAGTCTGTTTCATAAAATCACAGTGTCACAGAATCATAGTCATAGAACCACAGAATGGTATGCATTGGAAGGGACGTTATAATCACCCAGTTTCAACCCCCTGACATGAAAAGGCACTAGACCAGGTTTGACTACAGCTGACCCACCGTATATAAAAAAGAAAATAAATAAATAAGTAGCTGAGAAGACACTAGTAATCTTCCTAGATGTCCAAGTACATAAAAGTTTGGAACTGCAACGTGGGCACAAAACCAGTCTCGTTCAGAGTCTCAGTCACAGATTTTTTTGTTTGTTTGTTTAATCAAACTTTTTTCCCCTCTTTTCTTCAGTACCACTTTCCTAATTTTTGTCCATGAATTGCCTGGGCTTTTGGATAGTGAAAATCAATGCTTGATCCCACAGGTCTTAAAGCTAACGAAAAAGTCTACCATCTGCATGGCTAAATAGAAGTAATCTTCACTGCTAGAGAGCTAGCAACAGTTTTAATTCTACCTGCTATTTTATTTCTAGCTATTACTAAGAATCTAATTTTCTATATCAGTTCTATGGCTTCCAGACTCTTACACTAGTTTTGATTTTGCTATCATGTTTTTGCTGTGGTTTTATTTTGGTCAATTTTTATTAAAATCATCTTAAAAAATTCCATTAGACTTGACAGCTTCCATAAGTTCAGTCTTGCATTGTCCCCGAAAGAACAAATATTCTATTGTTTTTTTCTGATAGCATTTATTTTCCATAGTTTTTTAAGATACCCTTTGGCTATTTTGTTTTTCTGCTTAATGTTACGCATTCTCTCTCTGGTATTTTGAAGAAATCCCTATGTGGAGCTGAGTGACTCTAAGTAGTGGTTTTCACATCATACTGTGGGGCTTTTAGCTCTCCATTGTAAGTGCCCTATCTGTATCCCAAAGATTTATTGCTTTGTTTTGTATTTTTTCTTTCCTCCAGACTGTTGTACTTGTCCATGTTTCGGAGAGTAAGAGAGAGTTACTGTGAGCTTACTCTGTTATCATTCAATGCCATGTTCTTATTCAATTAATTCAGACTTATATATACCATAAAACCAGTAAATCGTTTCTGACTGTCACCTGCTCCAGCACTTTTATATCCATCTGTAAGTTTGTATCTGTTCCTAGATTTTCACACTGAAAAGACACAATTTCTGTTTGCTATTGAATACACACCCACAATGTATCCATGTGTTTTGGACGCTGTAGGTTTACCCATGAACCAAAGAGATTAAAGGACAGCAATATCGAATTCTGTCTTAAATGCTTACTTTAATCCCTTTGGTGATGGACACTGCAATGGAGAGGAGGAAGGTTGTTCTGAGTAGTTTCTGTGGAGAAGTGCAAAAGAGAAATGATGAAGCTGCTCAGTAGCCTAACTAAGCCACAGCTGAGACCAGTCCCACTTCCTTGTAGCATGAGAAGAACAGAGTTAGAAAGTTAGAAGGACACAGGAAAAGGTAAATGCATAAGAAAACAAAAGGATGGTGATGATGATAAGTTTTATAACTACCCCTAGAGAGCTTGAGAACCTGACCCCTCCAGCAAACATTTCACTCTCCTCCAGACTGTGGCTCATGAAAATATGCCTGCACTCTGTTGGCACATTTATTTTCTATTCTTGATTGCATAATCCTGAGGTTGGGAAAACCAGAATAATAGATGCCAATGAAATTCAGTTTGAGTTCCTTTCACATGAGTGTCATTAACTATTCCCAAAAAAGGTAATGCTACTAGTAACTATGATATTTTTGCAGGCGGACATTTGGTGAGATCATTATACTTGCCTGCAGTTAGACTAGATAAGGTGAGATCATTGGAGAAACAGGTGAATATTTTTTTTGGTGCTAAATTTTGTGCTGTCTGTGGAACTACTACACACTGTTTATTTAAAAGTTTTAGTCTACAGTCTCATCTTTTTAGAAATTCATTCTGTTTATTTGTTGGCTGTTAAACAGAGAGAGATTTACTAAAAAGATAGTACCTACCATTTCTATGAGCAATTGAAACTGAAGGCCATTTGGAAGAATCAGGACTTCAAGGTGTCACAGGTTAATAAAAGACCCATCACTCTAGCTTATGGCCACAGAATCTGCTGAGGAGAACTACCATAATGTTTCCTAATGCTGAATCTGAAAACTATGGGAAATCATGCAGAGAACACTCTCAAATACAAATTATGGAAGTTTATATACAGTTAATGCCAGCTAATACCTAGAATCACTCAGAGATACTAGGAAGCCCTAGTTATGTTTCTTAATTTGACTGTAGCAGCAAAATAGGGGAAATCAAAGAGTGCTCTGTGTGCTACGTTTTTTCTCCTCACTGCCTTGCTTCCACTGGTCTTTTGAATATACTAAAAATCTACCACATTTCCATGTATCTTTGCTTTTGTATAGTATTTATTCTAAAAGAAGAAATGGTTTATTTTCCTGGAATACAATGTACCAATACTGACTTACATCACTTAGTCATTTTGGAACACATTTCCTATGAAATAATACAAGATAAGTACATTACATCGTTATTTCTTATGCTTACAAAGGATTTAAAGTCATGAGAGCTTTCTTGTCTGGGATCAGGACCAAACTCTACGTCAACAAGTTTCCATACGGGTTGCTGGATGCCTTCTTGTACATCCTAAATACTTGTGCTTTTTAAAATCCAAGGAAACAAAATATTTTAAAGCACTTTTGCTTCAAATGCACTGTTGAAGAAAAGCATGAGGAAAACACTGAAAAGAAACTGAACTGTGGTGAAAGAGCCTCCTGTTGAACAGAATCGTTCATCAAGTTCAACAGTAGTAGAGAGTAAATGAAAACGTGACCTAAATCAGCAGCAGAAAAAAAGCGTAGACTTTAAGGCTGTAAGAAATGCTTCTGTCAGATTTTTGGCATAGTTTTGCCCTTATATTATATGTGAAAAATACTGTAGGTATGTTCTCAAAATAATAATAATAATAAAACTGTAGTAGACATTAAAGCAGTTCTTCTTGAAGAAGCAATAGAAGTTTAATAGAAACCATCTGTTAAGATGCTTAGACTCAAGAGGCCATTGTTTCAGCTGGTTATTTTGATCTTTTTCTGTGATATTTTTAACAACAAATTCTTTGCAAAAATACTCTATTAAAATAATTTCTAAATTAGAACATCTGTATTTTCCCATTTTTAAGGGGGGAAAAAATTCAATCATGCTGTCCTTTTATTTACCCCATAACTGCTTATATGCTCTCTTATTCATGGGAATAAGCTCGTCCTGGAACCATTTGATACATTGTATTCAATGAAGTTTTACAGTAAAGTTTACTTGTAAGTATAGCATAAGAGGCCGAAGCCTGTCACTAATATATCGTAATAGTCAGGGGTTTTCCTCTGATTTTTAACACTTAGCTCTATCTTCTGCTCAGTAATATGTATATGGGAGGGAGATTCAGACAGTAGTCAGTAATGAGATCAACTAAAAGCAAAAGCATTAATAAGGAAATTTCTTTTTTTTCTCTGTGAGGAAAAAAAGATGTCTTAAGACACTTTTTTAGTTTGCACTTTCATTTAGAGGCCACCTCTGTGCATAGCACTGCAGTGTTCAGTCCTCTGAAATAAGCCTTGACTAGTTCTGCTAGCAGCACAGTTTAGTGGCTAGAACACTTAGCACAGTAAAATGTCAGAATATTTTCTTGCCTCACACAGGTTTTGCAGTGAAGCTGCTTCACACAAGAGAATTTTTTGCTGCCTTGACTGCTAGCAAAGCCAGGGCCTGCTAATGCAAAGCAGATGCTGAGAGGTTGCAGCAGTACAGCTGTATGGAGGCAGCAAATTGAAGAGTGGATAAGAAGTAGACTTTCCAAGGAATGAATAGAAGAAATGCACCAAGACAATTTGACTCTAATTTATGGGCCTAAATGAGAACAGGAGTTGAATTCTTGACCAGCTTAAAGTACCTGAGTAAAAACTGTAACTTTATCAGAGCTCATATGCTTTGTCTGGTTCTACCCTAAAAGCAATGGATGTTTTGCCTAACACAGTTATCAGGCTTTTCACTGCATTTCTTGTACAAAAGCATGTTCTCTGTTTACATTTAGGCTTGAAAATTTGAAAGAAAGTTTGTATCTTTTTATAAAACAATATCTGTGTTCTTGAACCCACAACAGAACTACCATTTTAAGATACAACTGTTAAGAGCAGGCTCTAGTTTGATTGAAAAAATAAGGTTCAAAGCAAAAACCAATGTTTCACAGATCATTAGTAACCCAGGTGCTGGGCTTAGGACAACATACAACATGTGATGCTATTTCAAGTTCAAGTTAACTTATCATAATTCTGTGTAGTGTTATGGGACTCACACATGCCAGCCACCATAACAGGGTTCAACATCAGGTGTCAACTGAATCAAAAAGCTGAAAGTTTGTTTTATCAATAGCGTTGAAGCTCAGGCTGGGTGCTTCTGATGATGGACTCCAAACAAATAAATTGCTGGGCAATTATGCTCTTAGCATCTAAGTTCCCCATCCCTTAAGGGACAGGTTGGACCTGTAGTAATATTAGGATCCAGGATCTTATTGGTTTTCTACTGTTTTGATTTGTTTTCTGTTTGTGGTTTTTGGTTTTTTGGTTTGTTTTTTTTTTTTTTTTTTTTTTTTTTACTAAGATGTTGTTAAGTGGTAATCTTCTTGTACAATATCACATCGTCTTGGTTGGCTTTGGCTGTTCCTGTGGTTAGCTGTTTCGCATGTTGAAATCTGGTTGCTGTGGATCATATGCCATGATGTATAGGCTCTGTCTGCTCTAGCTATTACTACTGTTTAAGCTGCTAGCTCCAAGTTTTGACTAACTTTGTCTACAACTGTAGGTAGACTGCAAATTCTTTTAAAGTTCACTTGAGTAAATACGTAGCTGCAGAGCTCCCTCTAGCAGAGTTAGTTATTCTCAGTCATTTTATCCAGCTTCTCCTCTGAAGTGGTTCTATGACTGCTTTTCTCCCTGTTTTCTTAAAACACATTGCTTCACATAGATGCTTTTTCAGCAGTTAAGGCTAGATATACTAGAGATCAAACATATTTTGAAAGAGATTTATATAATGCAGGAACATTATTTTAATCCCAGACATAGCAGATGAGAAAAAACACTCTTATCTTGAAAAGATGCCTGAAAAGAACTCTGATCTGTAAGCACACTTGACATGTTCACAGGAGGGTACAGGTGACTGCATATTTCATACTTTTTCACTGTATATAAAATGGGAAATGCTTCTTAAGAATTTTTTAATCAGTAAATTGGGAAGGTATCTCAACTTAGTATATGACTGTCTCCACTGAGCTATTAAAACACACAATTTGTATTTGAATACTCAATAAAACAAAGGAGATAATTTTTTTCAAGATCAAGCCTCAAGACACCTGGAACATTATTATCGACTGCTGATCTTCTATGATGGGCATATCTATTTGTCTAGAAAGAATGACAGCTATTATTATTGTTAGATAAACTACTGATGGAGAGTAGGAATATAAACAATACAACCTACTGATTGATGTTAGGTATTTTAAATTAATAATTGGATAGTTGGAAGTGAGATTAATTTCTTTAAAGAGAAACTTTTCTTTAGAACAGAACGTGCAGAAGTTTGACATAATGTCCTAAATGCCTTAAAATAGTGTGTCGTTTGTAAAGCTCTGTGGGTTACTAAAGCAGGAGCAAAACTTCAGCAGCCCTCAAGCTGAAAGCTGGTATGCTAGAGAGTCACCACAGAAACCTTGCAGTATTCATAGCCATTAAAGGGAAAAGGATGTTGCCTCACTTCTTCTCTTTTTTTCCTTTTTTCCTTTTTTTTTTTCCTTTTTATTTTTAATTGTCTTTTTGTTCATTCATCAGTTTTGATTGTATTTGTGAATCACAGTTCTTAACAGGAGAACCACTTGATTTTGTGTAGTGGAAAGTATTTAAAAGAAGAAGAGTACGTTGGGAAAAATTATGATATATTAAAGTGGGCAAGATGACACTCCACTGCCAGCCACATCGGAACAGCACATTTGTGCTTTGCTTGTTCAACAAGTGCAGCTGACCCTCTGTGTACTAAGGACTGAACACTTCAGTGCAGCATGTTCCACAGTGCCTAAAAGTAGGGGAAGATTTTGCCCTCTAAGTGCTTCCCTTTTCAGAATGAAGCAGTGGTCATTCTCACTAGCTTTTTCATTGGTCCAAATGGAGAGGAGGAAGAACAACTTGCTCATTTGCGGCATTTCCACTACTGAGATAGCCATTTCATAGGTCAGGAGGGACAGTTAGGGGGAGAGCTTGTTATGTGGCCAATTTCCACATAATTTCTTCCAGTCAAACTATATCCTTGTTTGCTTTTGCTGTGCCTTTATCTTTTTCTCTAGAAATCATACTAAAAGTGAATATAAATTATATGGTCCTCCTAGCTTGTGAAACTACACGTTTCTTAAGGCACTCTAATTTTCATGACCTCAAGTCAAGAAGGAATCAAAACTGATCTTTTTGTAAATATCAAGTGGAAAATACAATTATGCTTTTTTATTGATTGTGAAATACAAGCAATAGCTATCAGGGGGTGAATGCAGTACAAACAACTACATTTATCTTCTTTGTCAGAACTAAGCTGAAATCTTAAATCTGAATGCTCAGTTTTCCTCTGAGCAAACCAATGGTTTAAAGCTGAATTTAGGATTTTGATTAAATGGGAAGAGTCCTACCTGTGTAAGTGTTTGCCTCTACAGCCCCCAGCCTGAACTAATACAAGGCTTTTTGTGCTAGAACAAACACCTGGTTACAAAAAGGGTAGCTTTTCAACCAGGCAAGGGACCCCACTTTTTGAATTTGGCACCTTACAGATTGTATTTTAAAGCCTCCATCTCTCCACCCACATCCAGGTTTCTTCATTGCTTTGCAAAAATTATTTCTTTGGCTCCTTTTTGCATTTGAAATACTTTTCCAGAAGAGATGTCTTTATTTCCAAAGATCAAAGGAAGACTTTCTTCTAATATGTGCAGACTGATGAATGAGGGGATAAATAAAGTACAAAGAAATCCTGCTACATTTAGAATGAAACTGGAGGTGCTGCTTTGGCACCAACGTGCAAATACCAAACACAGGTTTCCTGAAGCAAAAAACAACCCACCAACATTCTCTGACCTGTATTCTGCAAGTATTTACCTTTTGTGGGTAACTGCTATGTGTTAAAGTATATTCTTTTGTTCTTTTAAGCAGCACAGGCCAGATAGGCTTTGTTTAAAATATGCTGCTTTCTTTAAGCCCATCTTCTGCATGTATTTATGAAAAATTTGTACAAAAGGTTTGTGGAAAAGATTAAGCCAGTTTCATTATTTTTGAAAAACTGTCACACTGACACTGATCTTGTTAAATCAGCCATCCCTAATAATATGCTTCTATAGACTTTCATTCACACCAAAATTAAGGTAAGTGATGAGAAGGGAAAAGTGCGGATGATCTCACTTGTTTATGACTTGAAGTGACTGAATTTATAATATCTTGGATATCTTACCTAGCATAAATATTAAAATATCTGGGTCTGCCATCCAGGACACCAGCTTGGAAGTGAGAGATCACAGAATCATGGATGTAATTTTAAACTCAGCTTGCGTAGCTTTCAACAGATCACTAGTTTATGTCTATGTGCTTTTCTCACCAAAAAAGAAGATGAAAATATGCTTTTGTATCTTTCAACCATACAAGTAAATTCAAACTGTAAAAAAGCTATGATAGTAGGACCTTTAAAAGTAGGGTTAGGTACAACATAAGTGGATTAGTAACAAGCTATTACTTTGATGTTCTGTCAGAAATATTTCTACTCATAGGAAAATTACTTCATGTATGTCTTATTATCTCAACAACTGCGAGTCTTTTTTTGGCAGGATACCCATTCCTTCTGTTTTTTTCAGTGATACACTATCAGTCTCAGGTGTCATACAGTAGTATTTACTTTGAATACATGGAAACCTGTTTCCTTCATAGTGGACATGAATCAGACTTACATGGCTATCTAGGCATGGAGGTAAATTCCTTGGTCTACAAGCTTTTACATTGGCCAAAAATGCAAGAGCAACCATGGGCACCAGATTTACATCAGCTGGTTCAGAAAAAGTATTTATAAGTCATCCCGAAGTTTTCTGAAATACATAGCATTTTACTCGATAATTAAACTTCTTAGATAGTAATGATATATAGCACATTTAATCTTCAGGGAGCTCTGGAAACAGAAACTGATGTCTCCTCCACAATGGAGATCTTTGAGCTCTCTGTTGACTGACACTTCCTGGTTTTGGCCAGGAACACAATCACCATTGTGTGGCTTGTCAATTTGTTTATTTCTACTGCCTGATCTTGCTTAAATACACCAACTTTTGCACTTTTGTTCTTAACTGTCTCAGCACAATGGGAGAGAGAATGAAGCAGAGATTAAGAATTATGAAGCAAAACTTAGAACATCTCATATGATGCCAGTATTTTTTTTTCCACCTCTATTCAAGCAAAAGACTTCTAGAGAGTAGCTTGGAAACCCTTTAGCCATGTGTTCTTGGCTTTTTGCCTGTTTAACAGAGGTCTTGCACAACTTGTGTTTTATGTGCTGTCACCTTGATTTCTCTATATTTTAGCTGGTCTCCTGGGTGCCACTGTTTGCCATTGGCCTGCCTTCAAAGCGAGTGCCTGTGGACAGTACTCATACGGTATGTAACGTACCGTATGCTTTGACAACTCATGTGGTCTTAATGGGTTTCCCAGTTACAGAGGCTAAAAGAGCAAGGCAGCCTGTTCTGCAGGCTACCACACAGCAGTTCTTATGAATAAATCCTTTAGATAGGAGAAAATAAATCATTTCTACAATGTTTGCTTTTTATCTGGTGGCTATAATGAAGCCTTTCTCTCCTGCGGCAAGGGAAAGTGCAAATAGGACATTCACACTGTCATCTGAATGAATAATGACTGGGAGACTATTTAACTTTATTTCTAGGGTTTTGTGATATCTTCAGTGCTTGCAGATAGGTAAGAAGCTGAAGGCTGATATCTAGAAATCAGTGATTGTCTTTGTTAACTCTGTTATTGAATGCTTTCTTTAAACCCACACAGACAGAAAGATGTGTTTCAGAGCGCAAGGCTACTTGTATGCATCACCTTACAAAACAGCAAGGAAATTACCTTGCACATGGACTGCTCCCTTTGATTTAATTACAGCTTTTGAAGTGGAATCTCACGATCTTCTCTGTGTCCTCTCTTGTTTTACTTGACTTTGTTTCCTTGATCAGTTTTCATTCACCTCTGGCTTCTCCCGGTCCTGAATCCATTCTCCTCCCTGTTGTCTTCTTTTACTCAGTGTGAGTTAGTAGTATAATAGTGATGTTATTCCATAATAAAAATGATAATGTATCTATACTGATAAACTGAAGATTGTACTGCAGTTTAACTGTCTGAAACTCCAGAACTTACTCAGTTATTTAAACATCTCTTGGAGACATATTTCATGTCATACCATATTTGCCTGCATGGCCTTTCATATTATCATTCTTCATTCTTTTTTCAGTTTATAGGCTTCTGAGTTATACTGATTCCTTGACTGAGAAAACAGGGGGGTTTATTTTTTTTTCAGAAGAGAAAATGCTGTAAATAGATTATGATGGTAACCCCACTTAGCATCTAAACTGTGTATGTAAGCAAGAGAAAGTATTTTTAACTCACTGTATAATTCTTGACATGATTGGTCCATTTTTCTGCATAAATCAGAATAAATTCTGAAACAGACTGACTGACTAGTAGGGCTGGGATAATGGGCTTATAGAATATTTTAAACTTACTAATTTAAACATAGCAGACATCTACCTAACATTTACTAATAAAATAATGCAGTTGCCAATAATTCTGGTTTTATCATAAATGCTCCATTTTGTACACAGTCCCAGATGTTTGCAGTTCCTACCAAAAATTTTCTTTTCTTATAATGTTTGTATTCGTGCCTGGTGTCCCCACCTCCTTTAAACATGGGGGGATGTGTGGGTAGAGAGAGCATGAAGTCACCTCGTCAAATTCCCTGATTTTGTTTCTGACATAATTAGAAGAGGTTTTATGTTTCTTTAAAATACAAATGCTACAAAGGAGATAATTTTCCTGCAGGAAGCATTTCCACCATTTTTGGTGATGCAGAATTTCTTTGCTCTTCTAACCTGTTCTTACAGTGTAGTGGAGGAGTTCGTCATCTTTGTTTTGCGGAAAGACTTTCTTCCACACTGAAAATTCATGTCCATTAAGCCCATTTTAAGGGTATTTTCCATTCTGGCATTTTTCAGTAGTTAATGTTTCCATTTGCTCATATACATTTATAAATTATACTGGAGTTCTAAACTATTTTTATTTTGAGAATGCATTCTAAAAGAAGATTATTGTATTTTAAAATTTAATTGTCAAGAAGAACCACGCAATGTTAGTCAACAATGTGAATTATTCTCCATAAGGAGCCTCTGCTATAGCATCTTTTTTACACTCTCCAAAGGCAAAGGTTCGACTTGATGATCTCAGAGGTCTTTTTCAACCTAAATGATTATGTGATTCTTGGAAATTAACAATTTTTTTTCTCCAAGAGATGACTTGCAGGTTTCAAATTTGAAGCCTTCCTCTCATAAGGTGTTCCAAAAATGGGAACTATTTGTTGATCATTCTGGAGTAGCCTCTTCCCCATAACTGATCAGGTGACATATCTGCTTATTAGATGATTCAGTTTTGAAATCTGAGGAAGCTCCACTTTGAGGGAAGAAGTTGTGTGGAACTCAGGTTCACACAGCCTTGCTGTCTTTAAAGTGGATTCAACTTAAGTAGAGTACTTTACTACCTTCCATAGTACAGGCTGAGCTTTCTATCAAAATGTAAATAATTGCCAAGCATAATTTTTTTTTCTGAAAAAGGAATTAGTAAATTAAAAGAATATAATAAAAGAGCTGTGAAAGCCTATTCTATTTAAGCTATGACTTGGACAAGCATTCTAAATAAATGAGGTAAATAGTGTACTGTAAGTATATTTTTAGCTGTCTAATACTATCCACAAATACCTTGATCAATGTGACTTTGAGAAGTAACTCACAAGGCAACAACATTAACTTGGGAGTAAATTTCACTGAATTACCTAAATTCAATTGAATCACATGAAGTAGTGGTGTGGCATAATGACATTGAGCTGCTATGGTCTTAACTTTGCCCTTTTAAAGTTGATGCACTTTAAACCAGTAGAGGTATTAAGCTCACAAGAGTTTGACACATATCCTACTCAGCAGGTCATCCGATTGTACGACTGAGTTCAGACATAACTGTGAGATTTGCTCTGTTGTAAGAGCTGCTAAAGAGAAGTTGTTTGAAGTGGTCTTAAATACATACCTCTTAAATAAACCTCTCATTTTAAGCGTGTAAACAACAGAATATAGAATTACAGACTTAACTGTTCAGAGTTTGTGAGTGAACAGACACTGGAAATTCACTGTTCAGTCAAAGAGATAGGGAATACAACATTTTCTAAAAGGGAAAAAAACTTACTTTGATGCTTAGGTAGAGAAAACTTGCAGCATTGGTTCACATATATCTTGTGCATCAGAAGATATTTAGTTCAATCTTCTTTTAAGCAAGTTTATTTATACTGAGATAACATTTGCAAAGCACCCCAGAAACAGGAAGGCGTGAGTTTCTGTTTCTAATCTCAATGGACATATGATATGTGGCCTTAACATAGTAAGCACCATTCAAAACAGAATAGATTTTTTCCATTCATCCAGAATATTTCCTTCAGTTGGAAAAATGTGAAACATAAATACTTAAAGATTTTTTAAAAATCAATGGCATTATCAATAGTTATATATAAAGCATATGCATAAAATAATTAATAACTACATCCTTCTGAAAAGGATTAAAGGTTTGTGGTTTTTTGGTAGCAGTTACTGGAGGAAATCTTGTACATAATGCAAAGCTGAGGTAATCTTAAAGCACTTTTGTATGTATAAACTTGCAGAAGCTTTTACAGTTAAATGATTAAGTAAAGAGAAAAAACAACCCAAGGAAAGTCTCTGACTGACGTGGTGTTTATGTTGCTAGAAGCTGATATTTAAAATTCAATAGAATGATCTGTCTATACTTACCTTAATCCCCAGAAATAAATCACTCTTAAAAGATAGTGAATGAAATGAGGGTCTCGGGGAAGCAGGGATTCTGCCCTTGCTTATGTAAGGTAAGACAGCAGCTGCAGCACAGATTTAAATAAAACCATGGGGTGAGGGGTGCAGAAGTTGAAGAATCACCAGTGTCTTCAGAAGATGGCTTGAGATGTCTATGGTTTGTTATGAGTGATCATGAATGATGTTGGTATACTAAAGAAATAAAATGTCAGCCTGTGGTGGGGGCTGGGAGAATCCTTGCCCTGCCAGTCCTTAAGGGCACAGTTCTGTAAATTTAACATCAGGGAGGACTAAACAAAAGGAAAATGCCAAATCTCTCTTGATTTCAACAAAATTAGGCTTATTTATCTCAGTTAGGAAGGACTGATGAGGACATCTTCTTTACCTCATTTTCTGTTATTTTTTTTTCTCTTGTCAGTGAGATAGTCTGAAAAATTAACACATGCTTTACATTTGTGATTCTGCACAAGTCCCTTGAAATGCCAAAAGGCTTTGACCTTTCAGGTAGGTAATGCAGTTTTACTGGAGCAAACATAATGTTTCTTTTCATTTTGCTTTTTATCAAGTCTGAAGATACTATTTCTTCCAATTTTACAAATGCGTAGTTAATAACACTTCCTGTGCCATATGTTCTGTAAAATAAAAACCATTTTGCAGAGTTTTGATGGCTTTGTGATTAAGAAAATAGTCATTTGTAGAGTACATGTGGATACAATATCCTCTCTGCAAACTAACTGTGGTATGAAAGAATTGTTTTTTTCCTTTAACTCTTATTCTCTTAGACATAGGCTTCCCTGCACTAGTCTTATAGTGACAACAGTTAGCATGTGGTGGGCTACAATATCATCTACCAGCATTAACCTATGACCAGACTCTTTGTTAAAACTAATGAACACCAGTAGGGGCTCTATTTTATAGTGCACTTTCCCCATACTTAAACATAGAGAACTTTCCCCTATATTTCTACTTTAACTACTGAAACGATAAAAACAAAACATAAAATGAACTAAAGAGATTTGTTGCAGCTCCATGTTGACTTTAGCTTGCCTTGTATTCATTTGTGGAGAATTATTAGAAATGTTTCTTTTTCTTTGGCTGATGAGAGAGTGAAATATATTTAAGTCTTTCTCAACTGGCATTTCTTAAAATGTCTTTACCCTTTGCAGTTTGTGTTGAAAAGGCCAAGTTCTCCTCACCTTACCGTCAAAAACAGTGCTTTTGTCTTTTTAGTAAGATTGTAAATGTGAATAAGAGAAGCAGAACTTTGTCCAAAGGGACCAAAAACTTCAGCATATCGAAAAGTTACAGCAATTTACAGTTTTAAAGTAAGCAAAATCACATGCCATACCTTTTTATCTTATTCCTACTTGTTATCCATTTATGTACTTTGTGATGTAAATGTATGCACAGTAAAGATCCTCTCTGTGCATTTTTGAATTTTGCCTGTACATTCTGATTTTTTATAACAAAAATACAATCAGAACTTGTATCTAGTATTTGCCTTATAAACCACATTTTGCAGCACTTCCTGATCAGTTGTAAGGAGAGTTTTGGCTGTGAAAAGGCTGCAGTATTTGACCTATTAACTAATTACACTGTAAATTAGTACATATGTTGTTATTTATTTGGAAAACAAAGCTTCCCTTGAAATGCATTTTAAGGTCACCTAATTATCAGGCAAATACCAGTTTGCAGCCCGGAAAAACTCCCCTCTTCCTAATCAATTAATCTTGTTTTCACTGGGTCCCACTGATTCTGCTTAGTGTTAGTTGGCTCAGATGTCAAAAAAAAAAAAAAAGAAAAAGAAAAAAAGAAAAAAAAAAAAGACCAGCGTATGATAACTTTTTTCCCCTATAAAATGAAACGACTAATCAAAAATACTATTTGGAGGCTACCTACCCATGTTGCATACATTTCAAGCAGCTATTGAGCACAGCAGAGACCAAAAGCCAGCTGCCTTTGGCTTTCGTGGAGTCTAAACGTGTTTTTTATTTGAGCTGTAACACGTGATTTTTGTTTGTTTGTATGTTTTCCTTTTCATTTTACACAACTAACTTCTAGAAGAATTCTTGCAACTTCTTGACTTCCCCTTAACGGCACAGATGGCTTTCCTCACCGCACTGGCTTGCTCTGCTTTCCCCTAAGGCACAGCAATCACCTTTGACACCACTAACAGTAGGTAAAGCAGCAGAAGTTGTGGCAAAATCCGACTTTTAGAGGGACGTATTTACCTGTTGCTTCTGCATTTCATGCTGATGCTAGATGTGCAGCTAAAGCTTTTTGCTCAACTCCTCATTTACTCATTCCTCGGCTGACAAGGGCCGGGGTGGAAAGTGATGGGTTTCCATGGAGAGCTGCGTGGTGGGGGCAAAAGGAGTTTAGAATCAAATTACACAAAACTAGGCAAAAGCGGTCAGTGTCTGCTGCCCCCTGAATTTAGGCAAAGCCTCCGCAAGGCTCCCCTTGCTGGCGACGGGGATGAGAGGAACCCTCACGGACGGGAGGGGTGCGAAGCGCCGTCCCCCGGGACCGGAGCCCGGGCTCGGCTGCTCGCAGACCCGCCCGGGCGCCTGCCCACGGCCCGGCGGCGGGGTTGTGGCGGGGCGAAAGAAGGGGGGCCGCGGCGGGTGCCCGCCCGGGC
>VZTI01001641.1:432670-475579 GCA_013397865.1 Struthidea cinerea | reverse complement strand
GGCGCTGAGTGCGCGCACGGGCCGCGCTCCTGCCTGCCTGCGCCCACACACGCACAGGGACACGCACACAGGGACACGCACACACACAGACACGCACGCACACACACACGCCCGCCCGCCGTGCCCTGCGCATCCCGCGCCGCCGGTGCTGCCCGCCCGCCCCGCCGGGACGCGCCAGTCGTGGTCTCCCGCAGTTTCTCCGCGGGTGCCCAGGTGGCTGCGCCCCGCGGCGCTCCCCGCTCGGCCCGGCACGACTCGGCACGGCCCTGCGTGTCTTGCCAGCCGGCGTCCCGCGGGCGCGGAGCCGATGGCGCTGGGCGGGAGGATGCGCCTGAGCCGCGTCTGCTGCGTCTTCTACCAGCTGTGCGTGCTGTCAAGCGGGCTCGGCGCAGGTAAGTGCGCGCCTTTCGCGGGACGGGCCGAGCCCGGGGCGGCCTCCGCGCCCCGCCGGCTGCCGGTGGCGGTACCTGGCCATTGTTAACCGCGCCCGCCCCCCGTAACCGATGGGTGATCAGATAATGCGCGCCTGTGAGGGTGCACTGCGCAGCGCTCCCCTGTACAAGACCTGATTTCCACTGGCAGCCCTGTCATCTTTCCTGGCTGTGCTGTTCCTAGAGTGTGACATGAATGTGTAAATGAAACTGTTTCCTGTCTCAGGCTAGTGGAGGTTGTGTGTACTCAGATGTTTATAAACATAATGCTGGCATGCTGAGATTTGGGTTGTATGTAGAGTGTGCGTGATATGCAGACATCGCTAATTAGTGATTCTAATTCAGTTTCATTATAAGAATGATCATGATACAGCATATGTGTGCAACTGCCACTTGTATGTGCAGCCATGGTGTGTGTGTGTGTGTATATTTGGCCAAACTTTGGAAGGCATAATGGTTCTTACAAAACATGCTGAGAAGAAGGTTGAAATTTTCAAATGTATGCAGGTTTTCCCCAGCAATTTTTTTTTTAGCTATATGGAAAAATTGTTACTTTGTCTAAATGATGAAGGGTTTATGCAACTTTTCTTGCGTGGAGGTGGTGATCAAAAGGAAGAACATCCCCAGCTGCTGGTACAGACATAACTTCTGCCCAGCTTGGGCTCCGGCTCTCTCTCAATGTTCAGAAGGACCCTGGCGTGTTCCAGACACATCAACAGGCACAGACCCACCAAGTAGCTGGCCCCCCTGCTGTGTGAAAGGACAAGATGAAAAGGACAAATGAAGCCCACTGTATTTTGTGTGGTGTGCTTGTTGGTCTAGGAGGCAGAAGGACCATCTTGTGTGGTCAAAGGGTATGTTTCTGGCAGGCATTGGATGCTCCTTGGTGCGCCACTCATTTAAAGCATCTGCTGGCTTTCCTGCAGGTCTCCATGCTTCAGAAGAGACTGAGGAGTGGGAGATTGTCTTCCCTGCGCTGTGGAGCCCGGGCCAACAGGAGCCGACGGGTGGCAGTGGTGGTGGTGGGGGTTGCAACGTGGACCCCAGTAGTGGGAACCGAAGCAGCACTTTCAGCGCCCCAGTCACAGCTAGCCCAGTGGCTGGCAGTTCCCGAGAGGTGCGTTCAGTCTCCTCCTCGGTAGACGGGCAGGCGCAGGCTGTAGGGGAGGCAGCAGAGGAAGAGGACACTGAGGATGAGTATGAGTCTCAGGAGTTTTACCACTGGTCCCCCCTGCCCCAGGGGTCTGGTGCTGCCTCTCAATTGCCACCACCACCATCCCCCCCACCACCACCTCCAGCAGAGGATGGAGATGAAGTGCTGCTGAGGATCCCAGCTTTTGCTCGGGAACTCTACTTGCTGCTCAAGAGGGACAGCCGCTTCCTGGCTCCTGGCTTTGCTGTAGAAGAGCGGCTCGGGGGTGAGGGCAAAAGTCCACCCAGTCCCGCACAGTCGCAACCTGAGAGAGCCTGTTATTACAGTGGTGCTGTCCTCCGCTACCCAGGCTCCTTCGCCTCCTTCAGTACCTGTGGTGGATTGGTAAGATGACCTTGCATGCAGGGGTAGCGCCCAGGTCTCCATCCAAGTCTGCTTCATCTGTTGCTTTTCGCTCCCATTCTTTTCTTAAGGTCTTCTTTCTTCCATATCTTTTTGGGTCCTATCTCTGTACTTATCCTTGTTTTTAACAATTTTCCTGTTCATACTCTTCTCATAACATTTCTCAAATCCATAATTTTTGCCTTTAGCCTGTACAGTAGTGATATTATTTATCCCCTTTCCAGATACATACCTTTCTGGTTTTGGATTTCCACCTTCTTATACCATCCTTTCTTAAACTTTTCTCATCTCCATCTGTAATTTTATCTTGCCATCCATGGATGTCTGTAATTAGGTATCTCCATGCTCCCTCTCCTTTCTTTTCCCTGTCTCATCATCTCTCCTCCAGTCCATCTGTAATCCATTTGTTCTTCATTTTCATCCTGTATTCTAAAGTTATCTTACTCCTTTGTATTATCTTCCTTATCTTCTGCATCTCAGTTTTCAAACTGTTCTGTCTTTCCTATTTCTACCAGTATTTTACCAGTATCTCCTTTCTTCTTTTCATTATTCCTTTTTTCATCTCTTGGCCTTTTTTCTCTACCTCACAGCTTCCCACATATGGTACCTGTAGTTACTTGAATTTGGGACTTCTTTCCTTTTAACACCTCCACAGAAGAACACAATAAGTATGTTATCAGCAGAAATGTTAATACAGTCAGACCTTTTAAATTGTTACTACTTCTGTGGCATACCTCTCTTATTTAAAACAAGTTACTCCTGCTATTATTTCTGTTGCATCAATCATGATTTTTGCCAGATAAAGAGGGTACACTGACAACAGCAGTGATGATCCAAAGAGCTGCAATCCTAAGGTACTTGTGGGTTGATGGAACGTGTAGAAAGAAAGTTTACCTGTGATGGTACAGAATGCTGGCAGGATCTAAAATAGAACTGATTATTGCTACTGTTTTTCTCATTTGGGGCCCTTATGTAGCATCATAAATGCATGTACCTGCTGCACATTACGGAATTTAGAATACAAAGAGTAATGGTGCTAGAAAGGGTTAACATCCTCCATGATCCTGGGGTTTGGGTGTGAATCACCATAACCACGATAGATATTTTCTTGTATTTTTTTTCTGAATTTGAACATCTAACTTGTTCCACTGTTGATTCATGAAGATGTACCTTTTTATTTGTATGGCCATGAAGTGAAACCAGGTAAAATGTGGAAATTTTGACTGCTTATTCATTTGCCTGTTTGAACTTATTCAAAAATCAACACAAACTGAAAATGGTGGATTGGCACCAAATAAAATATTTGCCTGCACTCCTGCAAAGTGAAACCGCCAAGTTTCCCACAAGTCTAAGTGGCTGGCATCTAATTATTGATATTTTGTCAGATTTTCCGAAGCATGGTAGTAGAATTAATTGAGAAAAATATTGAAAGTCAAGTGATGGTAGTTTGAAAGCAATCAGGTAAAAGTATTTGTGTTCATGAAAAGTGTTTGACTTCTATGCTCCTTTTTATTTTGACAGTTTTACTTCCTTCTACATTGTGTTTGGGTAAAACTAGGTTAGAAAATCTTTGTAAAGAAATTGGTGAAAGTAATTATCACCTTTTTATTATGTCTGCCCAAAAGCCATGTACATCATTGCATGTCTGTAACACCTCTGATTTGTTATATAAATTGAAATTCACTTTTTGGATAGATCCCAGTTTCTTAAGAGCCCCATTAGTAGTATTTGATTCTGTTAGACTTTGCTAGGAGTACCAGCTTACTCCAAAGCATATGGCCATCTAAGCATGCATGTGTCCACATCATATTCCCCATCTAGAAAACTGCAGCTGAAACATAAAGTATTCTGTGTATCTCAAATAAAATTGGAAACTGTTGTTGATGTTGACTGGTGGTGTCATGATCCTCAACTGCATAGTCTTGTTTGTGGTGAAATAGTTAAGCAGCTGTTCTTCCTGAGAGTGTTGCTGCGTCAGGCATAGTTAAAAAAAATTGCACAGTGCTATTATGTCAAAGTTGTCATAACAAATCCTAAGCTATTTGTCATTCTTTATTCAGTCATTGCTTGGGCTCTATTACATATGTAAGTTGCTGAGTTTCCAAGAGTATTGAAAAAACATCCTAACATGCATTGCGTATTCCACCCTGTTTCATCTAGGCCTGGCCCTGCAAATAGGGCCAAGCAGTATTTCAAACTACATTTTCTTTTTTTAAGATGTAAAATAACATTGAAACTTGAACCCACGAATATTTTATTGTAGTTACTGGAATTAGAATTTATTTTTTCATTTTAAATATAAAGACATTTCAGAGGAAGTATGAATGTCTTAGATATACGCTCATTTCAAAGCTTTGCAGACTTTGGGTTAGGTTTAGTAAGCTGCATACACTTTGGAAAAATGTGGACTAATGTGCAGCTTAGATTACACCATTCTGCTCTTCAGAAATGGCCTTTTAGTGAGTCTTTGCTCACCAAGATAATTAAGTGTAGTCTGATGGACAACAGTGATTTTGCCATGTAGGAGGAAGGGTGAAGGAGTGTAGTGGTTTGGCCACCATATGCAGGGAAAGGTTGTACCTGGCTGTACAGATGTATGGCTGTTGCTGTAGGACTAGTTTTGTCAGAAGGTACTGCATCTTGAATAAGTTAAAGAGAGGCCTTAGGTGAAACTGTTGTACCATCCACACAGAATGCTGGTGTCCGTTCCAGCTTCTCAAGGCACAGAGATCTGACATGACAGTGATATTCACGAAATTGGGGAAAAAAAAGTCTGTGTAGAAATCAACTTATACTTCTATACACAGAAAAGCAGAAGAATTTTGCTGCAGATGTTAGGGACCTTATTCCTCTGAAGCTGAAATTTAGATACTTTTTTAATATGTCACTGGTTGCATTTGTGTAAAGCATCTAACATACAGCACAGCATTAAAGCTACCCCGTATCATTTCACAGTTCTTGAGAGCTTCAGTAGTGTGTTTTTTCTTAAGCTGCTTGTCAAGAACCAGTATGGAGGGGTGATAATATGGGGCTCCTAACATACCATGTAAGTCGTGCAAAAACACAAATGAGAAATGAAAGGTGTACTCCTAGATAATTACTAACCAAATTCTGACTGCAGGCATTGCCTTTGTTCAGCCACTTACCTGACAAATGAAGGAAACATAACTCAGTGGTTATTTTCTAATTAATCTAAAGGTCGGAGATATGAATGGACTATCTAGAAACTTCATCATGGTGACTTTGGTGCAATCTCAGAGATCACATGAGCAATGGTGGCAGTCCTCTCCAGCTCCTTGGTAAAACACTTGTGGATGCTTACATCTCTTTGAAGCTCAGTGGGATTTACTCGGAGTACGTTTTGGGATTCGGCACTGGTGCTCTGGGAATAAGAATAAGGAGAGGTTTCCAAGGATTCTCCCATCTGTATGCTGACTGCCTGCTTTTTGTTCATGGTTAGCCAAATACCAGGATGTAAACAGTCCTGCTGATGCCAGTGAGACTGTTCTTCTGAAAGTGATGAATTGCAGAGCTGGACCATTAATTATTTAAATGCTTGTTTCTTCTGTTTGCTTGTGTTCTGCCATAGTACTTGAAATAAGAAAAAAGTAATGTCAAAGGTTATTGAACAGTTTTATTTGTGGCTGGTAATATATATATATATCTATATATGGTAATTTTTTTAATGGCATGATGTAGGAGAAACTTACTGTGGACTTAGAATTAAGAAATCAGACTACTAGTTCTTTATCTACTGCTAGAATGAAAGTTGAAGTAGTCTCACTGCTTTTCCCACAGAGTGCTGTAAACGTGGCAAATGTGTGCTTTATCCCCTACTCATTTCATTTCAAAAAGAGAGGTTTTACTACAATTTTTTCTCAGTAATTAATTCCTTAGGTAGTACTCTATGGCTGTGTACTGACAGGCATGGGTTTCCCCAATGTTTCGTCTTCTTTTAACTGAAACAGTCTGCAATAAATAGAGAACAGCTATTTCTGTTTAGGCAGAGAAAGGATTTGAATGTTTTTTTTATTTCTAAAGCAATGGGGTATGTTTAGACTTTCAGGAGGTGCAAGCAGGAGCAAACATAGACAGAGAAGATGGACAGAACAATGCAGCTTCTTACTGCTGTGATGTTCATCTCAGCTTCTTAGCAGGTTGTCTAACAGAACATCTCTGGAGCTCTACCTGAGAAGACAACATTGACATTTGGGTTAATTTACTGGAGAGAAGTTTTGAAATTCATCTGATTTTCACTGTATCTTAAGAAAGTGAATCAGGCAGTGCCATATTTATAGTTCTGATGAATCTGTGTAAAATACTATTTGCAGTTAAAAGTAATGTGCATTTTTACAGTGACATGAGTTTGAACAAGTCTCAGTGTATGTGCGGTCCAGGGAAGAGCTCTCTCTACAGAAATGTATGGTGTTTTTATTAGGCCTCATTGCCAGTAACAAGCAAAAAATCTGACCCATAGTTTATAGACAAGTACTTCACCTCCATAGCACTATCCAAAGCAATGCTGCCAGCATCAGCAAAAGAATGGATGACAGTTGTTCTGTGCCATGATGAAATGTGCCAAGTATCATTGGACAACAGCATTTCAATGAATATTTCTGATTGCAATGTCCTACTTTTACAGTAAAACAGAAGTAAATAAGGTTGTGAAAAACCTACATGCATTCACTGGTAATGGAAGTGTTGTGTAGTGCTTCAGTTAGATTTGAATAAAACCTGAAGCAGCTCTACAGGAAATGCATGACTTTTTTTTTTTACTTCTGACACAAACTACGTTTTGAATATTAGCGTTATTAACTCCTAGTAATTGAATGATTTATTAATAGTGGATTAAAAATATTTTAGGTTTCTTAGGATATTCTAATTTCACACATCCCTTACATTCAGTACACTAGAGCTTCTAGAAAATTGGAATTTTTATTATTACCTCTCCATTGAGGACAGTCTAACTTCACAGCTTGTCTCAGAATAAGCAGAATGAATTTGGAATGAGCAATAGTAATAAAATCCATTAAGAAATTTGTATTTTCCTATAATTCTGCACACAATCACTTTTGGGGATAAAAGTCTGAATCTGTATTTTGGCATCTTTCTTCCTAGACAGGGATTTTAACCACAGTGTTTCAACACTTTTATATGGGAAAAATCCCAGTGAATGTTACACTTAGTTACACTTCCTCATGATTCCTGCAATGAGAATAGTGCCTGATATGGCAAGTATACTTGAATTTTTGGGGAGGTCATACAGTTTGGAGAGCTGTACTGAACTTCCACCTTTTGGTTGCAGAGCTTTCAGTGGCAGTCCAGTACTTAATCTGCTGCAACTCCTTTCCTGGTGTAGGATCTGATGGATTGAGAATGAGTAGGCTGTTTGCATGTAGTGTGAGTAATGAGTCTGTTTGCTGTGCGGTGGACATGCAAGCTAAAATCTTGCTTTTGTGAGTATCCGTGCTTTTGTCTGCCTTTGGGAGCAGGTGGTCAGAACAACTCATACGTTTGGGCTTCACACATCTCCCTGGGAAGCTGAGCTATTACAGGATGTGAGCTCCTGCTGTAAGGCTCTGAGACTTTAATACAGACTTCTTGCTTCGATCAGGCTGGATTGCAACTGCCCCGTTACACATCCTGAATCATAGAGTACCAACATGCAAGCTGAAATGGGTTAAATACCCAACCTTTTGTCAACCAAATGTAGTGCCCCTTCCTCCCCACCTCAGTGACCCTTGCAGTTACACATCCGTATTGAGTAACTTCCACACCAGATGCTTTTCCAAAAGAAATTTGAGACAATTACAGCTTCTTTTATGTTGGTGGTAAGCATTAGAAAACAGAGATCACCAACCATTTTTCATAAAAGGGTAAAGAAAAGAGACTGTTAGCAGTGTTTATGGTCCATTTGATACATACAGGCTAAAGTTTGACATTGCAGGGGGAGGATTATAAAATTGAATAGGATTGTCATTACAGGCTGCCAGGATAAAATTAAGTACACACACTCTCCTTCTATTCACCCAGCTTCCTGGGATCCTTAAATGAAGGGAGAACAAATAGAAGCAGTCTGCCAACTCTTTCATTAAGAGTTTGTTAGAGAAATGAAACTTAACTGAGAGGGACAGAAATAAATGTGTGAATGAGGGTACTCTGTGAGTAGCCCATACTGAGAATTCACAGGTTCAACAAGATTTGCTTTGTTGACTTTAGTCAACAAAGTGTGCCTTATTTGTGTTTTAAACACCTTTAAATGGGCAATATAAAATTTGTGATCAGTATAAATAAGTAAGGTAGGACATGAGTGGGACTGTTAGAACAGAAGGCAGGTTTGCTCTGTTATGAAAGTGTTTTGAGTCTTTTTTCCTCAGAAAAAAACCCAAGCATTCCTGGGAAAATAAGTATTGGACAAAAAAATAGTGCTTTCTACCTCTGCGTAAGGTTGGAGAACCAGTGAAATGTGGTAGTGCTCCTGGACGAACACATTCTTTCACTGTCAGAGTTGAAACTCATCTGGATTGTTCCTCCTGGATTTACATGACAGTGGAAGGTGGGAAAGAGGAGGGCAGCCAGACCTGTAGGAAGTCTGGTTTCCAACAGGACAAAACAAGTTGTTTACATGAGGTTACTTTGGCATGCTTAGGCAGAGGCACACCTGCCACATTTTTGCCTCCAGCTAAAGCTTAGCTGCTGTAATTGTAACGTCTCTGTTATAGTAAAATCTCTTTATTAAAATATCGCCTTGAAAATCTAATGAAGCAGAGCTCAACACACAGTAGAGAAGCCTAAGAAAGTTAAAATGGAGGAAGTGACTGTGGCCAGCTGAATAACTAGCATATATGTACAAGCAAAACACTGTTAATGTTATTAACAAACTTGCTGAACAAGGAGTTAATTACAAACAGAACTATTAAATCTAGGTTGTGGAGTGGGCTTTGTTTTGTTTTGTTTTGTTTTTCTTTTTAATAAAGGAAGGTAGTACTGGAGATGATATCCCTTTAAAAGGTTGATTACTGTCATTAAGTGCCATAAACCAACAAAGATCTGCTTAAAGATAAAGGAATAAACCCTCTTTGCTTCTGTTTTCCTTCCGGGGTTCTGATGCTGCAGTCTGTTGCTATTTTTCTTTATCTTTCTGATGAGACATCTTTTGTTCAGGTTTTTGTTTTGTGAATCTGTGAACTCTTCCTAGTTCATAAGAAGGATAAGTCTTTTAAACATAGGAACACTAACGTTAATGTAAAGCTGAAAGATTTAGAAAATCAGGTTTGACTTAGGCCAAGACTACCTTTGAACTGTAACAATCTCTGTTTCCTTTAATATTAAACACTGTGGCATGGTATGTGAGATTTTGGGCCTCAATGTCTCAGACCATGTGGTAATGATTCCCTCTTCTAAGAGCTGTCCTACAATCATGCAGTTGCTCCATCCTGAGACAGGTTTGATTTGTGATTCGAATCCTGCTTATAATAGCGTGCTTTTTTCCTAAAGTGCTTAGTTTCAGTGCAAATACTTCGTTTGCAATATATTTCTGGGTGATAATTAGAAATGAGAAATACACTATCTCCAGAGTGGCTTTATTTTGTTGAGCAAATTGAGATTGCTGTGCGTCGTATGAGATCTTTACCCCTTGTAATTAACATAAAAAATTATCAAGGTTATTTTTCAAGATAGAGAAGTGAGATGGTAAATCAGAAAAACTGGGTAATTCGATTAATTAAATTAGTAAATTAGTGAAGTTTTGGCCTCCTAATTTGAAGTTTACTGCTTTAAAAAGAAAAGGGAGACTGAGTGTCTCCCATCTACAACTGCTATTGTTAGTGAAACCAACATTTTCTTCAGAACATGTATCCCTGGCTTATATATCTCATGTATGTGCCAATTGTTTCTTCTCTAGCAAATGAACCAGGATTTTTAAAAGAACCAAATGTTCTCCATGTTGCAACCCTTGTAATATTACATTGAAAGGACTGTTCTTTTTAGTTTTAAAATATTTTCTTGCAGGAGTGGAGATTATTTTGGTTGTTAATGATGGATTGTGGTGGGGGGGAGGGGGAAAGGAGCAGCATCCATGGTCTCCATGCTAAATAACACAAAAATAGGGGGAGCTGGGAAATAGGGAAAAAACAATAGAAAGCATTAGGTGTGAGAGCTGTGAGATTGATGGTAGGTGAGAATATTCAAGGAGGAGTCTGTGAAAACCAAGGGTCGTGTAGAAGTAGTATTCAAATGGTGAACATACATACCTCTTTCCTATGTGATGAAGAGAACTACCTCAATAGACAGGGGTGAGACAAAGCCATTCGGATTTGTGGCAGAGTGAGGTGTTTGCAGAAGTTTTTCTGTAGAGTGTGTGTCTTTCCTTGGTTTACTCAGATCTCTCAGGTGACTTAGCATGATATAGCATGAAAGCTGGTTGGTTTCTCCTTGCAGAGTCAACAATGTAGTGGAAATAGTGTGAACTACACTGAGCATGTGCATGAGCATGTGTGTTATATTGCATATCCAGACGGTAGTTGGTCAAATTTTTATAAACCAGTAGCCCAAAACATCTATAATAGTTTTAAGATCAGATGTGCATCTGCAGTGCATTAACAGTTCAGTTAACCTTTTGTTGTTAACATGTCATTGCCTGGACAATCTGGTCTTCTTGTTTATTTTTATTGCTTCTCATATGCCATCATAAATAAGCAGTAAGTATTATTTGGAAGTGAAAGAATGAAGAATATTTCAAGTGTTAATTTTAGAACAGTTGATTTAGAATGAGAAATCAATCTCCTAACATTAGCTGCTAGTAATACATACATCTGCACGTAAGTGAATAGAAGTAAAATTTTTTTGGAAGCCTGTGCTGTTGAATGTTTTTCTTGGGTCTACCAGTACTTCAGTCAGAATTATTTTCTGAATGAGTTTTGCATCCAAAAATGTAGAAATGTGCCCAAAACTGACTTGTGAAGTGATTTAGTTTCTGTGTGATTATCTTCCAACAATTGCATATGCTTGTTTTATGATCTCAGCTGTGCTACCTTAAGTTCTCATTAGATGTCAGAAGTTTAACTGGGTCAAGTCAGGTCAAGCTTATTTAGATAGCAGTAAGTTAAGGAAAATACAGATATTTCTGCACATGATGTTAATTCAGCTGAGGACAACTTTTTATGCTTCACTACAAAGTAAATGTCCTGCTATGTCCCTCTGGGCTTCAGGGGATGCTGGGTGGGAGAAGTGCCCAAGTGATGGCTACAGCCATTATGGTAATGCCATCTTTTGTATAAAATGTTAAACTGTGCTTCAAATATGCTTAAAATTTGGTGTGTTCTTTTTTTTTCTTTTTCCTTTTTAATTTTTTTTTTTAAATTTTGCTTGTTTGTTTTGTTTTTGTTGTTGTTCGTTTGTTAGTTTGCTTGGTTTTTTGTTTGGTTGTGGTTTTTTTGGTTTTTGTCTGATTAGCCCAGCAACTGGATTATAACCCTGAAAACTCAGATGAAACTGTGCTTCAAGGCACGTATGAAGTGCTTTGGTTTTCTTCTGAAACTGGGAGACAGGAAATAAAAGGGACATCATATGGGACACATATTCTCTTAATATTTAATCATGATCTTAATTTTCTTTTGAAAAATACTTTTAAGCATGAAGCTGTCTGTGTCTGTTGCTGTTGTAAGCTGTGTGTGAAACTTCTAATTTGCGCAACTTTTGAAACCTTGTGAGAATTGACAATCTTGTTGTAAGGTAGGAGACAGGAAGTTGCTTAGGTGATTTTATGCCTAAATAAGAGATCGCCAATCTCTTTCGTCTCTTTGTGACATCAATGGACCTCACCTCAAATATTTATTTGGAAACACGTGAGGGTAGTGAGGGAGTTTAAAGTAGAAGAGGGTTTATAGAGTAAAATGGATGCAATTAGGCGTGTAAAAAGCTTAGTTTTCCAATTTCTGTCTGATAGTCCTAGCATGTTTCCATTTTTCTGTCTGATTACCTGTTTCTTCTGTAGTAACCTATCTAAGGAAGCACAATAATGACAACACCTTTCTTGGATGGCTCTTCAGGGTTTGGTTTTTTTTTTTTCTTCCAGTACTAAATCATTTGCATTGGAAATAATGGAAGGAAATAATTCATTTCCTTTGTATTTCATGTTGAGTAATAAATCCTTTGATTATTTCATGTAACCAACTTTGCTTAAAAGTGACCCATCAAGACTAATGGTACTTTGTTCAAGATGCTAATGTCAAAACTCCATTCTGATCACCATTTGTGTTCTTATGCACATAAAATGTGCTCTCTAACTTAAAAGGAAAAAAACCTTCATCAAAATGTGTATTTCTTCTTTTAGTTTAAATAATAGTTCTTGAAAAATAATTAGATACTATACCATCTTTCCTGGGGGTAGCAAAGCTTTAGTTTCTTTGTGCAAGGAAAGGTAAATTGATATTTTTTTCCCTCAAAAAAGGAAAGGAGGATCTACGTTTAGAAGTTAAAAGCAAAATACTATGTATAGGTGGGGAAAAAAACCCTGAATTGCAGTTAGGAGTCATGGAAGAATATCACTTCCATATATTTTTAACTTTTTAAAACAATGTTGTGAGAGTCTTGTTTTTTTCTCTTAAAGCTGTCTGTTTTGGATTAATGTAATTCTAGATAGAGATATAAAAAAGCCTAAGCATAACTTTATTTTATAGAAGGACTAACTTTATTTGTTGAATTATAGTTCTATACCTATAAATACATTTTATTTTCCTTTCTTGACTTACTGTTTTCCACAGTTAGTAGTTTTGGCAAATTGCAGATTTGAATGAAACTGAGTTTCATGGAGTGTTGCCTTGAATTAAATAATGTTTAATAATAGTAATAATAGGAGCAAACCAGCCTCTCTGTCAGAAAAAACCCAAGGTAATGGAGTCGTGGATGATATTTGAGTAAGGATTAGCAGTGATTAAATTTCTCTATGGACAATCATGGGTGTGTTTTGGATCTCTGCCATATCCTTCTGTGGCTGCAATGAAAGCACATGGGTTTGAACAATGGTAACTCATTGGTATGCACTATTTAAGTGTTTTGCATGGATGAACCAATTTAAGTTTGGATCCCTTGTATTGGTCTTCTTGGTACTAGTCTAGGTGTTTTATCTAATGGAGATTACTTGCACAGTTGTTATTATTTTCTGTTTAACCTCCTGCATGGCACTAGGTGTAGAATGCTTAGTGCTCATCCTTTGTGTATTATTATATTTTTTCCTCCATAAAGTACCATTTCAGATTCTGATGGGATAAAATCCAGGCTTGCACTAAAGAAATGGATTTAATGCTGTTTCATTAGCTAAAGGTACAGCACTTTGATTCGTCTTCCAAAAGAGAGGTTTTTAGTCTTACCACAAGAATTGCTGAAGTTACTCACATTACACCAAAATGTTCTAAAGAAACATCTTTATGAGCAGTGAGTCTTTAATTGCAAGGATTTTTTCCTTAGGTGGTATGTTTCCATAGGTGTTGTTTTTTCTGTAACTAGTCACGTTTAGCTGTGCAGAGAGACTTTCTTAGACATTATTAATAACTGCTCAAACGTTGTTGTGAAATAAGTGATCTGAAATATCACTAAACCAGCTTATTGTAAAGAATTTTTAACGTAAGTTTTATGGAATAAAGTTTTTTAAAATCCTGCCTCACTTTATAGAAACTTGTATTTATTCTGGAAAGGAGTTATGGCTGGGTTTGTGAATTTTATTTTTTTTTAACAGTCAGTGGTTGTGTTCCATTTTATATAGAATTTACTTGATGAATGAAACCAAATGATTGTTAATGTCATGCCTTAGTTAGGACTAAATGATAGACACAATCTACAGGTTAGGTGGCTGTTTTAAAAATTGATTTTTTTAAAATTCTGCAAGTAAAGGGCTGTGTCAGGCTTGTTCAAATATAATTCTATTTTGATTTTATTTTGATTGTAGTTTTATTTTATTGGCCTATATTAGTCGTCTGTGGTTGGTTGAACGTATTGCTCCAGCATACTTTTTGAAGCAAAATAAAGTAAGGCTTTTCAGAACATTTCAGGCAACAGACAGGAAGCATTTTTATTCGTCAGTTGGTGCATGCACCAACAATGGAGTTGAAGTCATGCAACCACATAAAATGTGTATTTAATACAGGATTGTACAAGGGACAGAATGAAGATCTTTGTCCATAGTATGCAAGCATTTGATATTTTTTGGTTTTTTTTCCTTAGGTTTAGCAGCTTTGATAGTTGGTTAATGCTTTCTTTTGTAATGGTGGTTAGTTTTTTCATTCATGTGGAAACTGTGCTTGAACCACAGTCAGCTCTGATCGTTGTGTTTTTAATGAACCAAACTGAAGACATGGCCCTTTTATTACTTCCAGCTTCTTGGAACATATGCCTACATGAAAATGAGAACTGAGAAAAATGAATAATTCTGTAGCCCTCATAAGGACAGATCAAAATATGAAACCTGAAAACCAAAATGCTGGGAGACCACTGAAAGAACTTTCTTTAAAAAAAAAAAAGTTTCTGTCTGTAGATGATCATTTAGAGCTGTGAGTGTAGAAATTTTCTATGTTCTTTTCATAGAATTTTAAGTATTTCTGAGACAGTAATAGTAATTTTTTAATACAAGTGAAGGGGAATAATTTAGTTGGCCAGTTTTTTATTTTTGCTCAGACGTTGCCTTCTAGTTGTCTTCTCTTAGTAGCTCTAGCTAGCTCCATTCATTACTTATTATTTTTAAATAAATTAATTTTGCAGAGTAAAGCTATAGGCAATGGATTTTGCTACATAGCATAAATTCAGAATCTTAATTATGTAGAATAACTTTATATTTACTGTCAAAACACTATCATTGATCTAAATCGGTATGAAGTCAGATCTGAATCTTAGTGTTTAGCCAGCTAGGATGGAATACTGTATCTTGCTTTATTAAGCATATATTGGCCAGAGCTGATTGAGGTTTTTCATCATGGCCGTAACAACAGCCTCATTTGTCTACCCTTTTAACATTCTATAATTGAGAAAGTCGCTTCTGATCTAATTGTAGGCCTACAAAAGAGCTGGGGAGGGACTTTTTGCAAGGGCCTAGAGTTATAGGATAAGGGAAATGCCTTAAAAACTGAAAAAGGGTAGATTTAGATTAGAAGTTAGGAAGAAACTCTTTACTTGGAAGGTGGTGAGGTACTGGAACAGGTTGCCCAGGGAAGTTGTGGAGGCCCCGTTCCTGGCAGTGTTGAAGGCCAGCCTGCATGGGCTTTGAGCAGCCTGGTCCAGTGGAAGGTGTCCCTGCCCATGACAGGGGAGTTGGAATGAGATGCTCTTTAAGGTCCTTCCCAACCCAAATCATTCTATGATTTTAGTAATTCATCTTATGTTATAGAACTAAATAGTCAGCCTTTAAGGCTTTCTAGCCCTTCCTTGGAGCTTCTGTTTCTTCTGTAATAGAAGACAAATTACTTGAGTGAGAGGAATAATTCCAAGACCTAGTTAGTTTTACTGATCTATTCAACCTTCTTAGATAAAGGGTAGGAGCTACTGAGTGAAGGGAGAAATGATCAGAAAGATCTTTTTTAAAAAAAAAAAAATTATTACATGGTGAGTTGGCACATTACGTATGCCAGTGTCTTTTGTGACATAGTCATGGTTGCCTTGTTTTAGGCATCTAAGGATGAAAGTATTGTGCTTGTTTTCTTAAGGATTTTGGAGTGTGCCTTGAGTGCAATTACAGATATTCTGAACATTAAATAGGTGCACCGCTGATGAAGTCTGACTTGCCAATAGCTGTTTCTTTTCTTAATAATATTAGTCAATACTTGTATAATTGCCTGTAGTAAATGAATAAAATAGGTTTTTAATTTAATTAGTTTAAAAATCAAGGGTATTTTCAGTGTATCATTAAACCTGTGTGTCTTGAAAATAGGTTTTAAATTGACTGTCACATACATTGAGTTTCATTTCAACAATATCTTGTAGCACTTGGATCAGAAATGCTAATTTGGTTTTAAAATTTTATAAATTAAGTTACCTGTGCTGGGAGTAGTAGGCTTTCTGTACCTCATAAACTTCCAGAATGCTGCATAAAGAAAAGAAATAAGAACATCCCTGTACTAAGTCTGCACTTCTCTGTTTCTAGTATCTAAGTATAAATCTTAAAGTATTAATAATTTTGGATTTATGATTTTAAAGATATAATTGTGGGATACTTTTATTGAGTCAGCATGAAACTGTTTAGGTGAAAGGAGAATGGAAGTTCATGTACTGCAAATTTCTAGACCACCAAATTTCTAGACCATCTCTATATTCTGTAGTCTCTGTCCCCTTTCATTTTCCTCCTCTTTGAAAGGTTGTAAAACCTAAACACTTGATAGATTAGTAGACGTAAAACTGTTCTGTAGCTGTGTATCTAGAATCCTGATATCTGCAATTTAGTAAAAAAATACATTTATTTACACAGTAATTTTCTTGTTACCATGTGCAGCATGGTAACAAGAAAAAAGGCATTTAGAGTATTTATGCTTCTGTCAAATATTTTTCAAGTATTTTTGCATGTTACTGTGCAACTGCAATTCTTTGTTTTGTAGATGTTGCAATTGAAAAGTAGACTTTAAATGGTGATTTCTGACAAATTTCTAAAATATAAAATATATTATATACTGGTTTTGAATGTCTCAGATTTTTAGTATTCAGTGTATACATATACAATCCCCAAACTGAATGCTAGTTAAGAATACATGAGTATCTTGGCAAAATTTAGATTGCAAGTCGATGGCAGAACAAGATGAGACTTCAAAACTTAAAGACAATACAACTACGTAATAGAATTGGACTAGAATTTCGAGATCAGGACAACTGATTAACAACTTAGTACAACATCACAGACAAGTGTAATTCTATGATTCTATATCTCCCCTCTAGGGGAGGTATGGGTGTGGATGCAGGCAGTGGTGTAGGTCAGTTGTTACTAGTGGAAAGAACCAAATTCCAGCAGAACAGAATTATAGGGATTATTTGGCCTAAAGTGAGGAAGTGCTGAACAAGCTTTTAGAAATTATATCTTTTAGAAATCTTAACGCCACAATGTCCTATTATTAATTCAGAATTGCATCACTGTGGCTTTTTTTTTTTAAAAAACTTTGGACAAAAATAGTTGTATTAATTTTCTTTCTTACTGATTGTATGTTACACTACAGAGGGTTATGTAAATTTTTCATTAGTCTTTTTATCTTTATTTGCATATGATCCTTTGCCCTCCAGGACCACCAGGACCATTTTAACGGATCTTCTCACAATCCATCCATCCATCCATCCATGTAATGTGAAGTCTGTACTAGTGCTGGGGGTGGATCTGTCCCAGGGGCTGGAGCTAGGCTTGGCATTCCTCCTAGGTGAATTTCACAAAGCTCCTTCTGATAACTCTTCATAAATACATTTCTGTCATTCTATGGCTTTAGTAAAGATGTTGGAACTCCTGTTGGCTATTGCTGGTCTCTGTGCTTTTATGTGGCTCATACGTGACATTCTTTGTCTGGTCATACCTGTTCAAGCCCCAAAACATTAAATTCTCTGGAGGTTACTATTACTTGTAGTGCATATCATGCATATCTTCGTGGGACACTGTGTGAATAAGTTACCTCCAGTTAGACACAGTTGGTTTGGTTGCGATCCATTTTTTAGAAGAACGGGCTGTACAACAGAAATGGTACATTTAGCTGTAGGAGTTTGTGTTTCGTATTTGTTACTTTTTGGTTTTAAACATTTGAAAATAGCACTTAGAATTGCCTTATGGAAGTAGTTTTCAATGAATTATTATTAAAGATACTTTGTTTACCTCAAACTGGAAAAGATTAGTCTTGTATCTACAAAGAGAAAGAACAGCACATGCAAATACAGTGAGACAGTCTGTGTACAGTAGTAATTGTTTATAAGATTTCTATAGTTGTTCCAGAACGAGTCATCGTAATAACTGTAGGGTTTCACTCAACATCAGTGTCTATTTATCTTTTAAGATTTAGTTTTATGAAATTTGAGTTATGGTGCATTAGTGATTTTGAAAATTTTTATGTATGCTTAAACTATTCTGTGCCTTCTCAATGCAAGATTCTAAAGTGTTTGAGATGAATTCTGTTTTAAAACATTGAAGCCATTCCAGTGTTTTTACACAACTAATTTGACTGAAACAAACTACAGGGAAACTATACTTCAGGACGACTGCTGCCAAAATAAGAGTGTACAGTGGAGTCCATTTACAATGTGCTATTGAAGCAATAAATCTGTGAAAACTGCAACATGTGTTTAATTTCAGTAAACTTCTTAAAATTCGCCTTTTTTTTTTTTTTTAAGGAAAATTTGTGAGAGCATGCATGATGTTGTAATGAACTTGTGGGCACATTAGTTAGGTGAAACAATTTTCACCACCATATGGTGAAAATGTTACTTGCCTTATGCCTTAGGAAAAGTAAGTAGCTCCAAAGACTGACAGATAAAACTAGTTAGATCTAGGAAATTGAGATGCAGGAAGATATTTTTATAAAAACTGAATGTTAGGTGTCACCATGACCATAAATAATAAGCTGGAAATACCAAAGTGTAGGAATTGTGTTACCTGTAGTCATCCTTTTATGTTTATGTCTGTTGTTCTTTGCTTTCCCACTTCCTAAAGACTTCATTCTCCATGTGAAGCTATCTGCTTTCAGTGGAAGATGTACCTTTGGTGTAACTTCCTATGATTGCTCTGAAGTCCAACTCTCACAAATTTAACTGGCAGAGTGAGAGAAAGAGTTCCAGTAAATTTTGCTTGGTTTTCAGTGTGACTGTTGTTCATATTAATGTGGAGAAAAGGCAGTGTTTTAGATGATAAAGTGTTTTCAAAGGAAGAAAACCCATCTATTGCTGGAAGGGTTGGTCCCTAGTTGTGAAAAACCTAATTTAGGTGCTTTATATGAGCCAGAGGTAAGGTCAGTAACAATACCTGGGGACTTGACTATCCTTTGGTGATAAATTCAGAGCTGGGAGACATAGAAGAATTAAACAGACCAAAGGCTGTGGCCAGATCAAAGGTAAGTTGCTTCTATTTGTGACTTACTACATTTATACATTTATACATTTGCTTTACAGACTAGTGAATTAGCTGAAAGTGACAGGAGGAAAAAAAGATTGTGTGTTTTCTGATCACAGGTTCATTATGAGCCATCAAGTGTATGTAATTGGTTGAGGACATTAAGTGAAGGTATAGAAACTTTATTCTCATTTCACAAATTTGCAGTGAAATGATAGCTGAAATGTGGCTTGCAGTTCTGTTTGCTGATGTTCAGAGAGAGGAATTCATTTGTGGTTACAAGGATAATTAAATAATCAGAATATTCCAAGCTGGAAGGGACCCACAAGGATCAAGTCCAGCTCTTAAGTGAGTGGCCCATACAGGGATTGAACCCACAAACCTTGATGCTGTTAGCACCAGCTGAGCTAATATCAGAGTTATAGTAAAGCCTATTTTATCAAGCAGCAGTCAAAGGCTGGTGTATTTGTCATCATACCGTAGAAACTGCAGTACAGTATGATTACTTTTTATAAAAACTTCAGAGTGAATATCAAGGGACCTGGAAAGCTGGCCTGGAAAGCTGGCCCAGAAGGAAATCAATGTAGACCCTGGATCAGATGGATGTAAAATAATGTCCATTAATCAATAAAGTTGTAATATTGGAAAGATTTCCAACTGTTAGTAGAGAAAAATATGAAACATTTCAAATAAGAATAGTAAAATAATAGAGCAGCAGTTCTATTGAAACTATTTTATTTAACAGTAGCAGCAAGGAAATGTAAAAGGAAGTGTAGTCTGACAAAGGATTTGTGTTATAAGAGTAAGTGTAAGAAACCCTATATTTTACAAAATCCAAATGCATAGGGGACTGGACTTGATGTGTGGATCTAAGACATTAAAATACAGAGGCAATTTGCATCGTATGTTCTGTGTTGTGTCTTATTCATTATTTTTGCATTACTACAGGACCTAAGCAGTGACAATTAAGGTGCTGTAATGAAAATAATGAAATAATGCATGCTGCATATGACATAAAGAGAAAATTTGGTTTGACTTAGCATGTTGAGTTTAGCTGAGTTTGTTTCAATAGTCAAGTGAAATTTATAAGCAAATCTACAATTCATGAGTGAGGTGTAAATATATTTTAGTATGTTTGATTTTCTGGCTAGAATAAGAAGATTAAATGGCTTTTTATGACTTTGAGACAAAGCTGAAATTCCATTTTGCTAGGTAAGTTGCTAGAGGAATCAGCCAGTTGTTCTCTGAGCTGGTGCTTCCCTCAAGACAGTGTCCTTTGTTCTGAATAATACACAAACAGGGTGCTACAATCAGTATTGGAGAACTCCAGATGATTGGTAGCAAGCGGTCTTTGCTGCTGGGTTTTTATTTCTTTCATAGAATACACAGTCTTCTCATGTGTTGGGGTGTGCTTTTCTTTGTCACAGGTGTTTCTTAAGTTCAAGTGTTTTTGGTTTTTTAAGCCAAAGATTAGTCAACCAGAGACTGGGCAAGAGCTTCCTGGGCAGACGAAGAGAAAGGGGGACAGAACACATAATGTCAGCATTTTACAGTTGGTTTGTCAGTTCTCCTAAATTCTTCTGGTGGTCAAAGGTCAAGTATGCAGCAGTTGAAACTGCACTGACATTTCTGAAAATAGTGGCGCAAGCTGAACCAGGGAACTTTGTGACGGTATGAGTTGCAAGAGTCTACAGCCAGCTGGTATTTGTAATAAGAACAGAGAGTAGTTGGCATGTAGAAGAAGTGGTCACTTGAACCTGATGACCAGCCTGTTGCATTGCACAGAAAGCTGTGGCACTTGGCTTCTGCCTGGTTCACGAGTTTCACTGCTGATAGCAGTGACCAAGTATCTGACTTTAAAACACCACCATGAATTTAGGAAGCATATTTGTGCTTTTACTAAAAAATACACTTTAAAAAGTTAGAGAGTTTAGCATTGGTAAATTTTGTATATTTTGTTTGCAATAACATTTTGTGTTTATCACAGAATCAATTAAATTGGAAAAGACTTTTTGAGATCATCAAGTCCAACCTCTGGCCCAGTGTTGTGAATATCTGTTTAATTGTGAGTTGCATAGTGAGTGCTGCTGAGTAACAACATAAATATTTTCCTGCCTCTTTGTGCATCATCAGGTTGTTTTGAGAGAAGTAGCCATCCTCTTAAACATGAGAGCAGCATCCTATAGAGAATGATTTTCCTAAGAATTAAGGGTAGTGTGTATCTTAAACCAGACTGGGAGTAGAGGAGTTTGAAAGGATTCTAAAGCCATGGAAAAATTGTTTCCACAGACCTGAAATTTGGGAGCTAGTACCTGAATACATGCTTTTAACCCAGTGGTCTCTGCATAACAGTCTAAATGTTTTTCCTCTCTCAGGACTATAATGTGTAGTATTGTGCGGGTATGTGTTCTTCCATAAGGCACAGCCCTAGGATTAAAAAAGATCCCAGGAAGGATTGGATTGAACACTGTCAGCAGCTGAAAGCCAGGCAACAGTGATAATACTGACTCTCTCCCCTCTGTGATGTCTCCTACCTCCGTGCAGCAAGGTGGAGTGAGCAGACAGGTAGAGAAAACCTCCAGGAGAAGCACAGTGTGTATGATGTGCACGGCTGTGAAATGCAGTTGATTGAAGACAGAAGTTGCTGGCACTTATGTTTCTTCAGCCTTCAGCTGAAGGTTTTTATAGATGGAAGGTGGTAGAGCGTTTGAATAACATCAGCTTACAGAGTTCTTACACTGCTTGAAAAGTTATTTGAGCTTGCTTTATTTTTTGCATTAGTAAGAGCTGGAGACTTTTTGTTGTATTTCAGCTGAAGTCAGGTTCTGATAGAATTGTTAGAATCATGATACTAAATTAAATCTGGATTTTTAAAATCATGGAGAAAAACCTTCTTCAGAGGGAGATACTGATATATAAATTAAAGATTTTGGCTGTTTACTCAGGAATAAATCCTCAGTTTTGGGACATTTGACAAATAGTACAAAGCCTATTATCAGATTATTACAAGTAAATATTGAACTTGTAAAGAAGATTTGGTTTTTTTGCATGGTACAGTGATGAGGATCTTTCATTTTAATACGCAAATGTGACATTAATATTTTGGCACTGATGGATGCAATATGTGTATGAAGAAACATACATTTTCTGCATATGATAGGAATGCGTTTTTCCCATTGATACTTGCCTTGGGCAGTATGGTGGTAGCATGAAGTACAGTCTTGTACAGCCTGTCCTTGCTCACTGTGTACATTTGATTCAAAAGACAGTGGAGAGTTGACTGCAGCAGGGAGAAACTGTAACATGCTGACCACACCCGCTGTTCCCCACCTGCCCCGTGCCACTCATGGTGCTGGGGAACGGTGTTGTTTTCATTTGTCTTGGTTTCCCGCCGGCAAAAATTTAATTTTCTGCAAGCCAAGTTTTATTTGCCCATCATCTGAATTTTGCCCTACACTTAAGGTCTCTCTTTACTGCATAAAGTAAATAAAATACAGAGCAAGTACCGAGTTCATCAATACCTACAAAATTTGAGGATATTTTTGCCAAATGAGATTAGGATGGGCTTGAAATTTACTGAGATGTGTGTCCAACATGTAAGGTTGGGGTTTTTTTCAAGTAAGAAACTTGATAAAGCAGGGGAAAGAGTGGCATGTTGTGTTACCTTTACATGAGATAAGTGCAGCATCCCGATAGGCTTTTCAGTTGCAGCTGTGAGCAGTGGTAATTTTTCAGATGAAGCTGGTGGAAGATGGGTCAGTTAGTCAGAATTCACAGTTCTATCCCAGACGGATATTAGGGTTTTGCTTTTCCGTCTTTTTAATCTTTTGTTTTGCTGTACATTTTCATGACATGGAAGTTTTGCCATTTGAACTGCCTAAAGGCTGTAATTGGCCCTGGCATTCAATATATGAAAATTTGTTGAAATTGTAATGCTTTAATGCATGCCTTTGCCTTCTCTGCTTTCTGTGTTTACGTTGTTAAAAGGTATTCTTAGCTCTATTTGTAATGCTTATGAAAAAATAAGGGCATGGTTGACAAGGCTACCATTTCACCTGCCATTTTCTACCTATGAAATTATCCAAAAGTTGGAGATTTTTTTTTTTTTTTTTTTTTTATTTTTTAAGCAGTCAAAATAGCATCAGAGGTTATTTGGTTATCTGGATTTGTCTTGAATTACCCAAATGCATATATATAACTTTACATCACTGTTCAGTTCTTTAACTTCTGGCTCAGGAAACAGGCAATAAATTTTGGATTTCTCTACCAGTGAATTAAACTTCAGTGTATGCAAGGACCTGAAAGAAAACATTAAATGTTGGTCCTAGCAAAACTTTTCAGTATGTCTAGGTGGCAATCTGAAGAACACAATTTTAAAGCCCTGGTTTCATTTTGCAACAAAGAGAATGAAGACGGAAGAAATGTGACAACTGTTCTATGATTGAGTCTTTGTTCAGGAGGCACTAAGGCCTTGCTTTTTGCTGGTGGACAGGGGAAACTTGCAGCACCACCTAATGGGCTGCTATTCCCGTTGTATATTCAGAGTTTATCACCATCTTTCATGTGCTAAATAATTATTTAAAAAAGTAAAATAATCTATGCCTGAGTGAAATTCAATATCAGACATAAAAATAAAATGAAAAGTAATTTGTGCATTTTACTGGTGTTTGAGAACTATGCTTTTAAATAAAAATTCATTTCACATCATTTATAGTTTATATAAGACAAGTTTGTTATGTAATGTAAAAGTAGCATTTTTCAAGATACATAGAAGTGTTATCTTGTAGATGTACAGAAGGTAATTAGCAATACATTCCTAGCTAATCTTCTAGTGTGTGACATTTAAAGCTCCTGGTGAACTGAACCTAAAATGTAAATGCAAAAAGGAGAAGGAACAGCCAAAACCCCAGATAATTTTGTGTTTGTGTGCAATGTTAGTGATGACCTTTCAACATCTCTTCAGCATTCTGTAGTGTAGCTGATTGAAAAAATTAAATGTATGTATTGACATTTATTTCATGTGATTTTGCAGAAAGATTGTTGGGTTTTTTCTTTTAAAAGTATTGTGTTTGAATGAAATTGTTTTTTGTACCAGTTAAAAATTTTGGGGTTTTTTTCTTCCTTGGGTCAGAATATTTTTGGATGGTTTATTCATCTGTCAGGCAGGATTTCCAATGGGATAATGGCACCTACATAATTCCAGAAGAAACAAAATTATTTTCTGTTTCTCTCCATTGATGCTATAGAAACATACAGGAGAGCTGTCTGCTTCTCTTAGCCAAATACATCACATTGTTTTGTTTCTGTAGCAAAACAGTATAATAGGTTTCTTAAGCTTGGAGAAGGAGGAAATTAACTGTCAGCCTTGCTGATGTGGGGAACAAAACCCCACAAAACCTTGCTGTCTCCAGCTTTACTCTTGATAGGAACTTGTGTACACTGGCAGCTTAACAGTTTGAGCTGAGTTTTATTTGTGTGGTATTTATGTAAGTATGTTTTACAGTATTATTTTTTAGCTTTGGCTACAGTCTTGTAATATTAGATGTGCATCTGGTGTGTTAACTTTTCTTGTATGTTTGTGTGTATAAATATGTTGGGATGGGGGAAGAGTTAACCAACTAAACGACTGTATTCAAATATTTTCCTGGTGTAACTGCTGGCAACCAAGGAGGTATTTCTGTCTTTTTTTAATAGTTTTGGGTTTTCTTTAGTTTGAAAAAGAGTAAAAAGAGTGCCACGAGAATTCTTTTCCATCCTCACATTTGCTCAGGATGTATTCATATGCCTTACGTTGCTCCTGTTATTTCATTAAATATAGTTATCTAAAAATGTGACAATAATAAACAATAAAACCAGTGTATAGACTTCTCTGTACATGCTGTACATATATAAATGACCCCCTGGGTCTCCCAAAGTAAACTTTTAACATTCCATATCTTTTAGTGTGCATATGCTACTGGCATGTAGCCACCCATCTACCCAGATTTAGCTGAAATAAATGAAATTTATTCTGGTTCATTTAAGTAGAAAACTTGTAAAATACAAAGGTACTCACTTTGCTCATAAGGTTACTAAAACAAAGTGTTTTCTTAAATGGAGTTTTGTGGTTTTTTTTTCTCCTGCAGGGCTGTGCACAACTTAATAAATTCTTACCTTATATGTTCCTTTTGTTTTCCTTTGCAGATGGGGTTTATACAGATTAATGAGGACTTCATATTTATTGAGCCACTCAACCGCACTTTGTCTGTGACAGGACATGCACACAGGGTGTACAGACGAAGAAGATCCATAGAGGAGAAAATTTCTGAAAAGCCACCTTCTCAGAATCAGTACTGTGGTGTTGTTACAGGTAATATACAAATCACACTGAAAAGTTGTAATGTAGCAAATACATTTTTAAGATAAGTAGATAGTAGTTAAAAAAGAACCCTGAAAAAAGCATGTCTGATCGTTCTTGTAGCAGTACCCTACAGTGGACTCTGAGGTGGCAAGCTGAGGCTGCAGTTTCACTTGTTGGGAGAGGGAATTGTCCATTAGGAATAGACGCTGCTTCTTAATGTGCTTTTGTATTTGAAAGTAGAAATCTTCAGGGCATTTTTCAATTCAACGTAATACTTAAAATCTGTTTTCTGAACCTCTCTGTCTTTAGAGCTGCTTAAATTGAACTATGTGCAATGTTTGTACTTAATTTTCTGTTTTAAAACACAGTTAAAGAGTTCTCCCTGGTTTTGTTTAGTATTAAGTCTTGAACTTCCAAATGTGTCTGAATTGAAATAATTTTTATAAGTGTTTTTGTTCTATGAATGACACTTAGAAGATGTGTATGAAACAATCCTAAAGCATCTTCCTCAATGGCAGGTAGAACAAGTTGTTGAAGTAGAAGGGTTTCAACAGAAGTTTGGCACATAGTGATGACTTCGTGGTTTTCAGTGGAGAAGGGAAAAAATGGCTTTTGTGAAAGATGACGTTTCGTTTTTTTCTGCTTCATTATCAGCTCTCATTCTTCAAAGGATTCTTCTCAGTCCTTTGGCCTCAGCATGAGCTGAGGGTGTTTCTAATGTTGTTGTGAGAAATTATTTTTCTCCTAGGAAATAAACCAAAATGAGTGATTCTTTGATCAGATTTTTAGGCACGTTTTTCATGTATAAATGAGATCCTGGCAAAATGCAAAGAAATGGCAGAAGTATGCTGGCATGGTTAGGCACCTGGATTATAAGAAATTTGGGATGAGGCAGAAGAAACTAAGTTATTTCAAGCAGGTAAGGAAAGATAAAGGAAGGATGCAGCTGTAGCCTTCTGATGCCTAAGGGTCTGCAGAGGGAGGATGAAGCCAGACATTCCTTAGAGGTATGCTGTGGCAGACAACAGTTGTAACTTGTGTTCAAGGAGATTTCAATTTCCATAAGGAAAAAAAAATCTCAGCAAGAATGCTTAGCAATGGAAGAGGTTGTCTAGAGAGGCTGTCGAGTCCTCATCCCCAGGTATTTATAAAGCATGGCTGGAAATGGCTCTAAGAGAGCTGATTGTACTTTGACACTTGCGCTGACTTGAGCAGCAGGTTGGACTAGCTGCCCTCTGGAGATCATTTTCAGCCTAAACTTTTCCATGGCTCTCTGATCCTTCCTGAATGTTTATACTGCTCTGTCCATTTAATGTAGTTACAGAAGAAATGTGGCAGGTTTTGTGGTGGGGTTTTTTCCATTTTGGAAGTATTGTTTTTATAGTTAGGCATCCATCCACAGTTTGAAACCAAAGATACATTAGCAAAGCAAGGCTCTTTTTGCAGCGGGGTGAAATAAATGACACATAGCTTCCTCTGGCTGGCTCTACATTACTTTTCTAGGCATTGTATTACACTGACACTGCTTATCTGAAAGTGAAATTTTCTATATTAGTAAAAGTTGTTCACATTAAATAAAGCTGTTTATTCCTCCCTGTTAGTGAAAAGTGAGTTAGAGTATGCATATGTATGGGAATGAGAAAGAGAAAATAAAAAGTATGCATGGTAAAGTATGCACTGCAACAGGCGGGGAGGAGTATCTGGCATGTAGCAAGCTGTGATGGGTATGAAAGTGAGTAAAGATGCAAACTCCTCTGTAAGGACGTTATTCTTCTGTGGTGTTCATTATCAAATATCCCGTCTAAAATGGGAAAGTCAGATTATTCTTTTGTAATAATCTTACACTCAATGCTCTGATTTGTTGTGAATAATCTGTGAGCAGAGAATCAGATATCTGCTTGAAGGATGTTTCATTATATTTACTTCCAGCTTTGAAATTTCAGACGAGTTCAAGCTGTGCATAACTGAGTAGCATCTCCTGACACAACTTTATTGCCAGGGAGTATAAATATCTGCAGTTTCTGACTGATGCTGTTGTTCTAGCAAGACCAGTCCTTCACTCCACTGCTGCAGGTTGTTTTACTAAGAGGGACTCCAGTAAGTTACATGCTTAAGATTTCTGTCTATGCTGGGAGGAATTTGTTAGTGTGACATGAAGTTAGTTAATATCACCAAAATATTCATGCTACAGACACAGCCTTAAAGGTCAATTGAAGCATCAAAAATTAGCCTTTATACATAAATACTTGAGGATTCTAAGTCAAATAATAAGCTAAGTAGATCAATTAAACAAAAATAAAACAGATGAGTGTGTGGGGCTCTGAGATAGTCTCAGCTGCCTTTGGTAGAGGTGTAGCTGTGTGACATAGAGCAACTACAACCTTGGTGACGCAGCAACTTTTCAGCGATACGGTCCTATCTTACAACCATATCTCTTGCTTCTGCAGTACTTGTGTGTCAGAAGAGGGACAGGTATTTCTGCTGCTGGTTTTGATCCTAATTGATATCAAAGGCTGGCTACCTATCAAGTAAATGTGTATTGCCAGTGATGAATTGTAATTATCAGAAGGAATGAATGTCTGTGCTGGAGGTGCTGATGGGTAACTATTGGGAATAATAGCTTTTCATGGAGAACTAGCAGAGGCAATCAAAGAAGGTATTGTTTGTTGTCTGTTACCATTGAGGGCTGGATTGAAAGTTGCTACACAGCCAAACTTGTTTGGAGAGAACAAAGAACTTGTTTTTTTGAATGGGGTGGTGTTCTTATTAATTAGGCGAGGGAAAGAATCATACTGACAGAAGCAGATGCTTTCTTGGTTGTTGACAAGTGTGCATGTGTATCCTTTTGTTGAAAGTGTGTGTGATTCATTTACATAAATAAGCCAGTTGCACATACACAAACCTTGCACTCCACACCTGTGTTTAGCACATGGCCCATGAAACCTTTAAAAGAAACTAATTCAGAAGTGTGTTATGGAAAAAATGTGATAGCAGCAGTTGTAATTAGAGCAAAGGGACACATTGGGAAGCTAAGATATTTTTCTTCTTCCTAATCTGAAGCACTTGTTCCAGACTGAAGTTGTTTGTACAGTGAACTGAACTCATGGTCAAGGCATGGGGCATGTTGGGAAAAAAGAAATCTCTTACCCAGGATATGAAAAATGTGAATTTCGAATCCCCTCTGAATTTGTGAGATTGGAAGACTCCTCTTCTACTTCTTAGATCTGGCAATAAACAATACACTGTCCTGAGCTACAAGTGTGCTTTTCCTCTTAGAACAATGTCATTTTGTAGGAAAAAGTCAGCTTAAGTTTCACTGAATCAAAAGCAGAAATTTTACTTTATGGGATGTAGACTGGGCAGTCAGCTGGGAGAGTTGTGTTGATTCTCGCTCTACAGCCTGTTTCTATGTGATAGTCATGCAGTAAAATGTGCAAACAATCCAGGTCATGGATCTATGAGATTGCATCGGATGGATACTGGTACTACTTAAGATGTTCTGTTTCTACTCCAGAAAGAAGTTGTCACTCTGTAGGAAAGTATTTAAATCCCTGTTCGAATTACAATGGAGGTATAGCTCATGTCTTCTTAAGCTCCTGAATATTCCCTACGTAGGCAGAATGCTGCAATTTCCGTATGACTAGGTTACCCCCTGGGGAGTGGTGGTGATTCCCCTGTAGTCTGGGCCTCATGTGCATGTACTCAGGAAATGCTTTTGTGCCTCGGGACTTAAAGGTGTCCAGGAGTCCTGTAGTCAGAGCCTCTTCTTAATGGCTCAGATACTTTATGTAACCTGTGATTATAGTAGCTGGATTTTAATCTCTCTAAATTTTTTTAGGGTGGGGTTATCGTTTTGTTAGCATTCTTGTTGTTTTCTCTTAATTACATGTCAAATGTACTTGCTGCAGTATTTTTAGCCTTCTTGCTGGAGTAATGCAGTATTCCTAGCTTTCCTTTCACTCAACTGCGTTTAAGTAATATATGGATATGGAATCTTCTTATTTTCCATAGTTGTACAAAACAGAAGTCTTATTGCACAGAACCCTCCTGTAGAATTTATTTTTTATTTTGGCAATGTAATTAAATTTTTAAGATTAATTAGTGCATCTTTATTCTGCCTTTTGTCTTGTTAGCACATGCATTATTGATGTAGATGGGTTTTTTGTAGCAGTTGTTGTCTCTTACATACTTCGCCTTCAATAATGACCCGTTCTTTGTAATTTTTACTTATTTATGAGTATGTAAAGAAACAATTGTTTTTGTCTAAAGCTTGTTTTGCTTGTTATCTGGCAGCAAATGTGGCAGTTGTTTGAATACCAGTAGTACCAAAATTGCTAATTCAATTTATCTAAAGTTCTTAGAGAAGAGCTACAATTTTCAGATAAATGAGATCTCGTGATGGGGATTTCTGCCAGCAATTTGGAAAAGGTTGGCTGGCCAAGAACAGATTGTCCATTGGTTTGTTAATGGGAGAGATATCTAAGGCAAATGATGGGCAGACAGCTTGTCTACAGAGCTGTGTAGTCTTCTCATCCACTACAATCCCAAAAGACAGAGGTTTCAACAGTTTATGGGACCACAGTGTTCTTAGTGTTTAGCACAATGAGGTATTTTATTGTGGACTGTCAGTTCTGAATAGAAATGCACTGCTAGCTATAATTTTAGAGATGTGTTAAGAGGCTTCTCTGTACATGCTAAGATTAAATTTAAAGTTTTCAATCACTAGCTGCTGTTTTTTACAAAGAAGTGAACAGTGAATGAACTGTTGCCGGGAGCTGCACTGCGCCTAGGAGGAAGGCAGGTTAACCAGGTGGCTTATAAGAGATCTTTTTTAACCCAAATGAGTTTACTTTTTTGACTCAGATCTATAGCTTACCCTTGCAGCTTTAGATGTTTGTAGGGTAAGCCATAGCTATGCAGCTTATAGGAGGTGGTTTTTTTGGCACAAATACTAACACGGAGGTTTCATTAGAAGTTATCCTCAAAAGAGCGATGAAAACACACATGATGTTTTATAAACTAGGCTGTAGATCCCCAGTTCGCAAACGTGAGTAGAGCTAGAGTGTAGCAGAAGTTATAAGGCTAAGCTAGTGTCTGAAGGATCAAAATAAGAACTTTAATTTTAGATAGCCTGAATTTACAAGCTCTTTCTCCTAGGAAATCAAAGGCCAAACATTTATGTCTGGAGAATACATGCTTTTTTCTTTTAGTATGAGTGTTAGTAAGTCTTACACTGTCACCCGTTATAGGGGGATCAGTAAGACCTTCTCAGATATAGTGGGATGGACTAAATCATTCACATATATAACATTTTGTGAGAGAGAGATAGACAACATTTTTTAAGCATGTGTAATTTATATGTGTTACGTTGAAAAATATATCTCTACATAGTATTTACATAAAACCTGTATTAAACATATATTTAAATCACAGACCCCTCTTCCACTGGTATTTTATATTTTAAGTTTAATTTGTGAGTTAACTGACTTTGTGAGTTCATTTTTAGCACTTTCCTGAAGAGTGACTTTTTTTTTGGAGAGTGGTCATGTATTATAAAATGCACTGCGGGAACTTTCCTATTAAAGATGAGTTTGATTAATTGCAAGACATTTCCTCAAAATTTCTGAATATTTGATTGTTTCCAGAACATAATTGTCATTTCAAACATCACATTTTTTGGTAAAGAAAGCCTGATATTCCATTGTGGATGCTGGTAAAAACTTCATTTGGTTTCAATGAGATCAGTCCCAGGAGTTTCACATCCGCTCAAGAGGATCTAACAAAATTTGGCTATTACAACAAGGAGTTTAATTTTTGCATTTTGTTTTAAATTAAATTATTTAAAATGGCATTGCTAACTGCTGTCTGTAAATCTGACCACCTTCTGGCTTGAACAGTTTCTGTGTAATTGGGTGGGGGGGTTTCATATATATCATTGTAGTAATGGGGATTTTGTTGGGTTTTTGGAGGGGAAACTTAAAATTAACACCATCAGTAACCTCAACCTTACCATAAATGTAACATGTTTTCAATTTGTAGCTTTCTGTAGATTTGGAGGCCTGTTTCCAGGGTTTGGTTTTGTTACTTTGCTTCAGCTGCTTATAATGACAGCAGCACTGACTTTGAAGTCATGTCAGTAAAAATTCACTTTTTTGTTTCTAAGAAACCTATATCATTCTCTGTCATTCATTTGAAATATTCTTTCCTCTTCGCAAATCATGGAATTGTTGCATGTATTTACCTAATACATGATTTTGTGGCAAATCTGTATTTGTTGTCTTATATGCTAAGATACAATTACCTCAAGGTATTTTCTCTGTGATTTATGAAGATGGACAGACAACAGTTCTGCAATGTCAGTGAGACTACTTTTCCTTCAGATCCAACATGAGTTGAGCTTTCTCCCACAAACCAGAGTGAGACACATTCTTTTTATAAATATGTTAGGTGAAAGGATGCAAATAATCTTTCTGACTTTATTTGAAAAGATGGATAAAATTTCTGTTTTCTTGGTGTGAGCTAATATTTATACTTAGTATAGACCTTCAGTATGAGCCTTAGCATTGGCAGACGCAAATAAGCATATATATATTAAAATCCATAGCTATTACTTTCCACATAATGAGAGTTATAACATAGCCAAGGGTAACGAATCCTAAAAAGTACTGCAGGGGTAGTTTGAAGGATGAGTTTCTCAAGCACTGTTTTGGTTTACAGATAAAAGAAAATCCAAGAATCAAAAGGTGTCAGAAGGTGGAAGAGGAAAGCGATACTCTTACAAGTTACCTCAGGAGTACAACATAGAAACTGTTGTGGTGGCAGATCCAGCTATGGTTTCGTATCATGGAACAGATGCTGCCAGAAGATTTATTCTAACCATCTTAAACATGGTAGGAAATTTAAAACTAATTTTGATGTTTTGCCAACAGTTCATGCACAGCAGGATTATTTCATTGCTCCTTCTAATGATCCTGGCTGAACACCTGTAAGGGACAGTTAGTACACGACCATCAGCAGGCTGTCAAGACTTAGTCCATATGTTTTGCAGCAGAGAACCGTGGTGCTGCAGGCTTGTCTGTACTGTCTGGTCATACATCTCAGGGTAGCCTGGAAGTGAGACAACAAGATCACTTTTTGGTTAGAAGCCCATGGTGTTGTTGGAAAGGCTGGGATATTGGATAGTTTCTGGTGACCTATGCTTGTTAAGAAGACATGAGATTTTCATTTCATCACATTTTCCTCTTCCAGGAAGAGGATTTTGTGATCAATGGTGGTGGAAAAAAAAGAAAGAGTGATAGATGTGGACAATTACATTCCCCTCCAGCTCTATCTGGAGCTATAGTGCACTCATTTGGTGCACAAAGCAGTGAAAAATATAACATCCTGTAATATACAAGGAAAGATTGTTCTAAAGAAGGAGCATAGGCTGAACAATTAATAAAAGCTTTAACTATTCAGAAGGATAGGAAGAATTAGAGAATTAGAGGTTGGCTCAGACCACTTGGTCCATGATCATGGATTTAACTGAATAGAAATTTTCATGTGAACAGTATTAAATATATGTGTAAATATTTGGAGAAACAGGCCACAGTTTATAAAGTGGTCATGGCCATTGAGAGGAAAATGTCTATTTGTATGTTCCCAGAATGAATATTGCCTAAGCTCTGTTTTCCCTTCAGAAGACCAACATAGTACATTATCTTAATGTTCTGTTCAAATTATGGAAAATAAAACAGTCACAGTAGAATATGAGAGTTTTGAGCTTCTTTGGGTTTCTGTTATTTTTAGCATACAGTGTTCTGTTATTTTTAGTGTACATGCAAGACAAGCTCGTATTTTTATTTGTTGGTTTTTTCTGTCTTAGGTTTTTAATCTTTTCCAACACAAGAGTCTTGGACTACAAGTAAATCTTCGGGTGACTAAGCTTGTCCTCCTTCATGAGACTCCAGTAAGTATTTATGATGTCTGTCTTGGCCTGTAGAGGGTAATGCTACTTAGCTTGTTGCTCCACAAAAGCTTGCAATGTCATGAACTTAAATGGCTAAAAAAATTTGTCAGTTAGCTTTTGTATATTATTTAGTGATTTACGCTGACGAGCAGTCCCAGATTAACCTTCTCCTAATCTATGTGCTGCATGTATTGAAACTTTTCTGTACTTGCAATTAAAAGTCAAGCAAAGTTTCTATGTGGAAATCAGGTAGATCTTAAGAAAATCTGCTTCTGCTCTGCATTTTGTGCATTCACTTATCTCAATAGAAAAATAATCTCCTTTATGCCCAATGGATGGTAGAAGGAGGACTGATGTTCTCTGTTGGCCAATCCCTAGACAAACAAAAGCTGATATAGGACTTAGTTCATAAGGAAATGCGATTCCCTTAGTGATAGTTCTAATTTAAAATATTATAATTTTTCAGTGAATAAATAAGTATTTCTTTCTCCAGTTCCTCTCAGTAGTTGGAGTAATCTCATTTCATGTTCAAATTCTGGATCTTAATGTCATTATACTTTTCCTCACTATGGATAATGAAAAATCAGCAAATAAATAAGACAAGAGTTTGAGTGAACAGATGCATGTACACTGTCAATGCGCTGTCTTCATTTGTATCTTTAACATGAGAAAAAGGTGGTCTCTGCTTCTGAAGTTTGAGTTGTTTTGCTGTGGATATATTATGTCGTAAAAAGCAGAATATTTTTAGTAACTCAGTCAAGAAAGGCTCCAAATTCTATTTACAGAATCCTAGTTTTAATAAAATGAATTGTTTTTTATTTCCAGGCAGATATGTATATTGGACATCACGGGGAAAAAATGCTGGAAAGCTTTTGTAAATGGCAACATGAAGAATTTGGCAAGAAGAATGATATACACTTAGAAATGTCGACAAGCTGGGGAGAAGACATGTCTTCAGTTGATGCAGCCATACTGATCACAAGGTAAAGTAGTGAAAGATGAGTATTAAAAAATAGGCATAGCCCCAACGTGAACATAGATCAAAGTAGATGGCCAGCACAGTAGAATTTAGTTTGCAATGAGGAAGGGAGCATTTTGTGGCATCTTGATCTCAAAGGTGCGGTAAAGTGTTGATAGAGGTGGTGCAGAAAGCAGTATTTCCCAGATGGTAAACATTTGAAATGATGAACAGGTTACTCTCTTGTTTCTTCTTTGGCTGTATAGCTGAGGCCTTATCTGTATAGCAAAGGTTGGAATCCTTCATCCATGTGCCTTCATTTAAAAGAGGCAGCCCACACAGACTTGCAGATACTTTCATTCAAAACAAAAGCATATTTAAACCTTTCAGAGCTAGATCAGCATTAGGCACATTACTGAGTCATGCATCCCTCTTACTGACCTAGAACTAGTGTGTTTCGTTGTGTGCAGAAGGTACATCATGTACATGCTCAGCATGTACTCTGCAGCCACAAGGTTATGATTCCAGATCTGCAGTTCCTTGTAACTCTGTAAGTGTCAGGCATTTCACACATTGAGAAGGAAGTAGGCCTCCAGTTCACCTCTTTCCTTCCAAGCAGGTACTGTCATATTTTTGGCTGTAAGTGGTGCACAGGGGGGATGCATGTTGGTGTTCAGCCAGCGTGCAGACAGGATCCAGAGGAAAGGACAGAATGACAATTCAACCAGCCTAGGGCTGGACTTAGTGCCATTTTTGAGGTGGAGCTTGGACTGGATAACCTTCAGTGCTCCCTTCCAAAGAAAATTCCTGTGATTTGCTGTAGTGGAATACCACTGTGCAATCCCATGCTGGTCAGTAATGTGGTATCCTAAAACCACGTGTAAGCTTTACACTTACATGACAGAGCACTGTCACTGGGAACTTAATGCATTTTTCTTTCAGAGTAGTTACATTCTGATTACTCCAATATCTATAGTGTATTTCAATTTTCTGAAACAGAAAAATGCTTCCCTAAATTTTCCTGTTTTGGAGAGCTGGTCACTTATAGGAAGCAGGAAATTTAGAAATCTAGCTGTGGCCACAGCTTTGTTGCCATTTTTGCTGTTCAGTCCCTTACCTTTTCTCAGAAAAACCCACACTTTTTACTCTGTGTCATCCTCCTCTATTTAATGTGTATGGCTGTTTTATGGACAGCTGGGGCTTTGAGGGGGCAGATTAGTTTTTGTTGCACGTTAACACATTAGCTAAGTAGTAGCTAAGCTTCTCACAAGCTCTTTTCACCTCTGGTGGAAGACATGAGAAATAATGCTCTCTGCAGCAAATTTTCATTAGCTCGTCAGAAAACATACTTGGAGTAACAGACTAGAAATAAATTTTGCAGATTAAGACCCCAAACTGGTTTTAATAGTAGTGAGTGCATTGCAGGGCGGGGAGAAGTCTAGATGGAGAAGAAGAGAAGCAAGCAGTAGGAAAGAGTAAACTTGGGCCAAGGCATAAAGGATATCTGAGTATCATACGTGGCATTGCATTAATCAGTATGGCTAAAGGGGGATAGACTTCTAGATGTTCCTTGTGACTGTTCAAGGATAATGAGCAATAGCACTCTGCTTGTTTGCTAGAAACCTTATCCCTGGGCTCTCTTATTTGAGACAGCTGAGGCAGCCAGCAGTATCTGCAATAGCAGCAGCAGTTTGAGTGAGTATCAAACGCTTCAAGCCTGTATGGCCAGGAGAGTGAGCCAAGGGCTGCATTCTTTAGCTTGTGAGGTGTATCTCATGAGTGGCAAGAAGCTATAAAATAAGTAAAGCATGTGACGCCTTTTTCCTCTCATTTTTTCATCTTCAGATTAGTGAACCTGTATGGGAAGAGGCAGAGGCATTCTGAACTGATGCAAGAAGTGCTAGTTAAGTTGATGAGAGTCAGTGGTCTGGAGAGATCTTCAACTGTCAGTGCTTTTGGCCACACAGCTTTTAGGATTTAATGCAGCATTTCTGGGAGTCTGGTGGATGACAAGTTGACCATGGGCTGGCAGTGTACACTTGTGGCCCGGAGGACCAATGGGATCCTGGGTTGCATTGGGAAGAATGTGGCCAGCAGGTTGAGGAAGGTGATCCTGCCCCTTCTATTTGCCCACATCAGGGATATTGTGTTCCATTCTGGGCTCCTCAGTACAAGAAAGACAAGAAGCTACTGCAGAGGGTCCAGCAGAGGCCACAGAGATGATTTGGGATCTGAAGCATCTCTCTTATGAGGCGAGACAGCGGGAGCTGGGCCTGTGTAATCTGGAGAAGAGAAGACTGAGAAGGGATCTCATTAGTGTATATAAATATCTCAAGGGTGGGTTTCAAGGGGATGGTGCCAGACTCTTTTCAGTGGTGCCCAGTGACAGGACAAGAATCAATGACCATAAACCAAAACACAAGAAATTCCACCTCAACATGAGGAAAAACTTTACACTGAGAATGTCAGAGCACTGGAACGGGCTGCCCAGGGAGGTCATGGAGTCTCCCTCTCTGGAGACATTTACCCCCCACCTGGACGTGTTTCTTTGTCACCTGCTCCAGGTGACCCTGCCTTGACAGGGGCATTGGACTGGATGATCTCCAAAGGTCCCTTCCAACCCTAACAATTCTGGGATTCTGTGATTCTAAATGTGTGAAAGTCTGATCACATGTTAAGATGCATTTCTGCTTCATAATAATGATATGCTGATTTCATAGAATTGTTTGGGTTGGAATGGACCTTAAAGATCATCTAGTTCCAAACCCCCTACCACGTGGGCAGGGGCACTTTGTATTAGAGGATATTGATCAAAGCCCCATCCAACCTGGCCTTTAGAATTTCCAGGAATGGGGCAATCACAGCTTCTCTGGGCAACCTGGGCCGGTGTCTCACACCTATGAATTTCATCCCTATATCTAATATAAACCTAGCCTCTTTCAGTTTAAAGCCATTACCCTTTGTCCTGTCACTACATGACCCTGTAAAAAATTCCTCTCCAGCCCTCTTGTAGGCCTCCTTTCGGTACTGAAAGGCTGTAATAGCAACTCCTCTCTTCTCCGGGCTGACTAACCCCAGCTGTCTCAGTCTGTCTTCATAGGAGAGGTGCTTCAGCCCTCAGATAATTTTCATGCTTCTCCTCTGGACTTGCTCCAGGATTGTCTACAATTTTTTACCTGTCGGTTTTAATACAATTTTTTTTATTAAATCTTTGATCAGTTTTAAGGAAATTGAAGTAGAGAGAAGGGAAGTGATTGGTTAGATGTCAAACAGTAGGTAATGCTGGAGCCAGAAATAAAAGATCTGTTCTTCTGATGTTTTTATTTTTTAGTAGTATTTTTCTCTAGACTGTACTGCTTCCCACCTGAGAGCTGCTTTAGCTGCTCATAAATCATACCAGAGCAATTTTCTGACTGTGGGAATGTTTTGTTAATCCAGCCTACCTCTACATATCATCAGGTTTATGGTATAGCTAACACCATGTGTGGCTCTACATGTGTGTTTTGTTAATTCAGAGTCTCATTCTGATTTGCAAACATGGAATAATTTGTCACAGCTTCCAAAGAGCTTTGGACAGCAGGTCTGCTTTATTGAGAGAAAGAATTTTGTTCATACAGGTGAACACCAACTGCTTGGTGTTTTTCGAGTAAATATGTAAAGTTCTGGATATGCCACAATTTCTGTGGCAGCCCTCCTAAAACTTGCCACATCTCCTGTTTTGTCTCACATGATGATAGAACAGCAAGGGTGCTTTGTAAAAGTTTTCCTGAGCTTTCACGTGCCAGTTTTGTGTAGTAACCGAAAGAGTTAGAAATGAAGTATTGAGTGTTCTGCAGAGCTAATTTTTAATGCCGAGGTACAAAGAGTGTAATGTGGTTGTTACAGAGACTGTTATTCAACAGCCAGAGCACCATCATAGGCTTTTCAGGAAAAAGATAGTTTTCAAAACTTATTTCTGCATTTGTTCTGTTAGGAGGAAAGCAAAACCAGCTTCTCCCTACAGCTTTCTTTGCTGCCCAAATAGACTTTAGTGATACATATGAATCTGCTACCAATTCATTTCAATTTACTTTGGTCCTATTTCATGATTTCAGTTTTTGTTTAGTTTCCCTTTAAACTGGCTTATTTTGATGAAGTAATATCCTGTTTAAAATACAATGCCATGAAGCAGAAGAAAGGCAGAAAGAGTTTGTAATGTATTTAGAAAATATTACTGGGGAGGTTAGATATAAAGGGAATGTGGTAAGACAAAAATTTATTTGAGGACTGTCTTGAAAAAACTACCTGTTTCATCAGGTAATTTTTACTGCATTCACAGTTATAAATTAGCATAGTTACTTTAGAGATAGACATTATGAGGAATTACTTTTCTCTGAGGAAAAAATGCAGCGTGTCGCATCAATGTCCTCCTTGCCTTTTAAATCACAGGGTCTGAGGTGCAGAGACAAGCTCTGATTTTGGTGGCTCCTGAGATGACATTACCAGTTGCTATCTGCACAGGTTGCTTGACTTGAATGAAGTAACTGAAAATAAGGCAGGAAAAGGCCCATGGTGTTCCTTGTTGTTCTGTGATGGTACTTAAGTTCTTATGTATTCTATTCTAGTTCTTACATCCTCTATTGCGAATTAGGTAATGAAGGCTTTGAAGTGTATCAAAGTGTGGTTACAAGAATGAGGCAGAATCTATCTTCACTTAAAAATTATGCATCTTGCTGCTTTTCCAGTGCATTGGTCAATCTGTTGTGTCACAATGGTTTTTAGAAGAACAATATGAAAAGAATAATACAGAAAAAGACCAAATTCTTTATTGTCCTTCTTAGAAATTATATTTCACATGTTCTTACAACAGAAAGTAGATCTCTGATTCTCCTAATATTCATTGGGTAGTGATGTTCCATGTTGACAGTGTGCATCGGCCATTTATTCATACTTCAGTATCCGAGGTCTCCTTGCCCTGGGTGACTCATAATTGAAACACTGCTGTTAGGCATTTTCGCTGTAAGAAAGTGCCTTGTTCTATAAAAGTAGGCAATGGCATTAACAGCAAGTAGATTCCATAAATATTGTTTCACTTCCAATAGTTCTGCCTGTCCGGAACTCTCCCCAAAGCTTGGACGAGATTTTTTTAAGTGTTACCATTATCTTCCAGTACACACAAGAAGTACAAGTTATTTTTCTGACTTTGCTTTTTATTCCTTTATTTCCTCAAGAAAGTCAGAGGAAGAAGACTGTGAAAGATTCCTGCATGAATGAAACTGATATTACAGGGTCACCCCAAAATCCTGGAGTGTTTGGCTGCCCCAAATTGCTGAAATGTATTGAGAGAGAGAGATTGGGTTATTAAGCAGCTACTGCTGTCCTTAAACTACAAATGAATTTCAGCTTTGGAAAAGTGAGTTCTTGCAAATGCATGGTGAGAGATGAGATTATTCTTAATTATGGCTTCATCACTGTGATTTCAATACTGGCAACTCTCTTGATAATTTTGTACTCAATTTATCAACTCTCTTGATAATTTGCTTTATTTGACACCACCAACAGACATCAAGGAAGCTCATGAGAATCTCACATGGCCTTGCTGTTAATTGTTTAGTAATAGGATTGTAGATGCAGGAGAAAGGGAAACATGAAAAGAGCATATTTAAATAAAAAGTTCTGTCCTTTTTTTTTTAAAGCCAGAATCTCCTGTAAAATTGAAGACCTATATTTTAAAAATAATCACACTAATTTTAAGTCATCATATGCTGTTTTGGTTTTTTCTTTTCTAAGTTTAAGGTATTTGAGTCTGTGAAGTGGTGATGCTTGTAATAATGGATGTGGGAAAAATCTGCCTGAATTTACCTGTTGCTCTCAGCTTATTCTTTGAAGCTGTAATAATTAGGCTGTGTATGTTCCATTAACTAGCACAGTTCTGTTTCGTATGAATACATGGACTTAAGCTGAATTTAAAATCTCTGAGTATCTAATGCAAGACCCAAATGTAAAATTTAGACAGTTATTTTTACATTTTAATTTTCCTGGTGAACAAGAAAGGTAGACAAGTCTTGAGACAAAAATTTAAAAGAAAGGAAGATCAACTGTGTTCTGCAGTTGATTATTGGCTCAGTTAATTTACTTGCTGAATGGACAGTTGGACTTATTTCTAATTTTTGTTACTTCAGCTTTCAACCATGGATCTCTTTGTACCCTTTGCTGCTAAAATCTGTTAGAAAACTCCTCCCTATGAAAATACTTGTAGGATGTGCTCAAGTCACAACTCTTCTTTGTCTCAGAGTAATTTACAGAGGTTACTCTATTAATTATTCTCTCACCTCTTTCCAGACCTTTTCCACTTTACAAAATTATTTTTTCAAGCATGAGCACCAAAACTGGACACAATGTTGTGTGAACAAAGGTAGTGGTGTTATTCTGACATTTTCCTGCATCTTTATCAAAGAATGCTATTCTGTCCTACTGCATGTTTTCGAAGGCACATTTTTGCTCTTGTTTTGTCTAATCAAGTCAGGAGGCCAGTTTTGTCTATATTAGAAGAAAATTTACTCAAATGAGTCATCATTAAAATTTGTTCTGTCTTGATTCCTATGTGTATCTATCAGAACTCATTTAATTTTTAAACTTCGCCAGGAATGTTCTCATATTTTCTTCTGCATCATTGTTTAATGCTAATGCTGTGTCTAGGTTCTGTTTGATTCTGCTCAAAAGCACCTTCCTTGGCTTCCTAACTATTCTATATCAGTTTTGATACATTAACTATACATCCAGTTCAGCTGTTATCACACTTCTGAACTGTTGTTTTTTTAGTTTGACTGAAATGTGAGCTTTAGAAGGACTGTTTATATCATCCTTTTAAATCTCAGTTCAACTTTACACAGCCTAAGTGATGTGTTAACCTTTTGAAGTATTTAAATACAGTATTTCCTGTTTTTCCTGAAATTCACTGACCAGTGCATACTGGTACCTTTGAGATTTATCTTCAAAATAATAAACAGTTTCTGAAATACCATTTATGCTAGTAACATTGTCCATTTATTTAAATTCCCAACTAAATAGTGCATGTGTAATTTTTCTTGTGGTTCATTAACATCAAAATAATTTTAAATGTAATTATTTCCATTAAAAGTGCATTTATTAATTAGTAGATATGTGCTTTGTTTAAATGTGAGAATTATTTCAGAATGTCCAATTATATGAAGAGACATGAACATCTTCAGTGTTGTAGTTATTCACTTTGCACAATGAAAGTGAAGGCATTTACAAAAAAAATTTGCTACGAGTGCCATTAATTGCAACTATTCCTTATCAAAATCTTATGATTTGATGAAACTTACTACTTGGGCAATAAGCCTCAAAAATGTTGTAAGCCCTGGAATCAATAACAGCAGAAGTTAGACGGCAGTTTCAAGCCTGTGCTACATGTTACAAACGTTAGAGAAATTTGAGTAGAGTGAAGCCAGAATGAAGGTCTGGTAGACTGGTAAAATCTGTTATCTGTCATCTTCTTTTTCTTCTTTTCTCCTATCTAGCATATGGAAGAAAATGATATACCAGCCTGAACGTAAAAATAGATCTTTTGACTATTTTGGCTTGCGAAAAACAAGTGTTGAATTTAACTATAATGACTAATTGCTGGAAATTATTCACAAAAAATAAGTCTGGATTTTAATTTAGTCTTCCTTTACTGTTCATGATGTCTTCTGTTGTACATCCCATCTACACATCAGGATTTATTTTAACAAAGACAGTGTACTGAGATACTTTGTATTTAGAAATTAGATAGCCTTTCTTTTCTGTGAAGGTCTTTCATGATGCTATTTGTAATCAGTTAAAATCTACTAACTAAATATAATTTTCTGAAACAATGCATTAGTGGTTACCTATCCTTGCTTATTGTCCTTTTCTTGTGTTAGCCAACTCATTCAAGTGCAGAATTCAGGAATAAATAGCGTGAAAGCTCCTCTTTTCCTTCACTTGAACAAGGACCTGTTCTCCCTTCCATGTGTATGCAAAGTAACCGTTTAGAGGAATGGATGTTTTGTGCTGGATACTGCTTAGAGTGGGTGGGCTTTAACCAGTTTCTTGCTTTTGTTGACAGACTCAGTTACTAACTTGTGCCACTAAAGCTTCGATATGCTCTAGTGGTAATTTGAATATCTTTGCCCTGTTTTGCTAAGAGAAAGGATGAAAAGGACAAAGGCAAATAATCTGTCTGAGGACTTAGTAGTGTGCTTTATTTTTGTGAGAGTCACTGGTAAGTTTAGCTAGAACTGTAAATCTTTACTAAGGAGCCTAGTCTCAACTATATGTAATGCGTTCATGTTCCTGGAAGTTAAAGGAGATATTACATTCTTTCAATGTAAGTCGGGAACTAAGAATGGTTTACTGTATTTCCCTCTCGCCAAATCATAGCAGTACCATTTCCCCCAAGTCCCATAATGAAACCCTGAATGCACAACATAATCATAGTCAGATTCAGCCAAGAAGTAAAAACAAAGCAAAAACAGCTCAGTAAGTATTTGAGAACAAAGCTAGTACATGGGCAGAAACCTCTTGCATGTTGGCGGTTTTAAAATGTAATATGGTATTCTTTTACATTTGAAGGTATGCTGTATTTATTTTCTCTTCTTTTT
>VZTI01001641.1:327158-432607 GCA_013397865.1 Struthidea cinerea | reverse complement strand
TTTTTTTTTTTAGTTATTATTACATCAGTTAATATTTATAGTGGTTGGGTGGGTGTGCGTGGAAGGCAATCAATGTCCTTAGATTGTCTTTACACATGTTCTCTTGCTTCACCACAAGTCCCATATTTCTAATCGTTCTGTCATGTTGCTTAACAAGACAATAAGTCCCTTGTGTCACATAGCACAAAACAAAGAATTGTGTTACAACCCAGTGCATTAATGCAATTTCTTGCAGGTTTAAAAAGACAAAACTAAACAACTTTCTTGTGTATCTGATTGTAGTTTCTTGTTCACCACCTTTTGCTCAGTTTCCCGGGCTCTGTTGAGTGTATTGCCAGAGAGTCCTTATCAGTTTACTCACAACTTTATTAATTTATAGCACTGCTGTTCTTCTTTTCTACTCTGTAATTATCTGGCAGTGGCAACTGGTTAATTAAAAGTTGTACAATCCCATGTATCTATTTGTGTGGCCCATAACAAGGGTCAGAAATTTGCCAACCTGTTGAAATTACTTTTGGGTTTAAATCCCTATGTAGAAACAGTCTGTGGGAAACAAACAAACAGCTCTTGGAGTAGTTACACTTGTAAAAAATGTAAGTGTCAGTATCTCTCATTTCAAGCACCAAACAATTCCTGCATTTTGTTCCTGGAAAATGGGTCTTTCTCTATATGTGTATCTTTATCGTTATCAATCTATGTGTGTATCTGTGTACCTTCATGGACAGAATATAAAACTAAATTTCTCTGATTCATATGGTCTCTCTCTCTAAAAACAGAGAGCCTTAGTCTGTGGCACAGCAGAAAAACAGAACTTCTTTATTTGTGGGGTTGCTATACCTGGAGTTCTTTTGTTGTTTTTTTCCCCACTGGTTCCCTCCCAGCCTCCCCAGTTCAGGCATACCTCAGCAGCTCTTTTTTTAACTTAAAATAACAAATTAACAGTACTTATAAACACTCCTGTAAAAAGCAATTTTCCCTTTGCTCTTTTAGTAACTTGTGTGTCTCTGAGAAGAAGTAAAATACGTGAGAAATCAAAATGAATCCCAAGCAGATGTTTAACATTACAGTTGAAATATTTATTCTCCTTTATGCAATAGAGCAGTCTTATTTATAGACCTATGACTGGACTAAAATATGTGTTGGAGATAGGGTAGTTAATTTTTATAAGTCTTCCATTACTATAAGGGGATGCCCCAGCAGAAATGCTTCTTGTAATATTCCTATTAGTTTTTTTTAACCATTGACTTGCTAGAATAAAAACTTTCTGACTCTATCACTAATTTAATGCTGCATTTGAATCTCATGTTAAGCACTGAAAAGATTTTCATTTCAAATGATAGAAAGACTAGCTTTAGACTTGTTACTTCTCAAGATACTTACAGAAAAAGGAAAAAAAAGCCAAAACCCCAAAAGAGCCTAGAAATTAAGTGCAATGCAATTTGAGTATATGGTACATGTTTTGTCACCTGACTACTCTTAAATCTGTTCTGAGAATAAGCTGGAGTTTAAGTGCTCTGTGTAATCCTGGCCTTTGCTTCCCCTTGTTCTTTGTGGAGATAGTAGTGTTCTGTATTTATTCATTGAGCCGTAAAAAATGTTTCTAAATAGGTTATACAGTTGTTAACATCTAACAGCTTGACTTGCTTAACATTTTTCCTTTCCCCCCCACAATTCTAGGAAGGACTTCTGTGTACATAAGGATGAACCATGTGATACTGTTGGTAAGTAAATAAACATAAGAGACTGTGTATAAACTACTTAATAAAATTAGTGTTATGTAAATAGAAATGTGAAAGTAAAAGGTGACAGCAAAATCGGTGATGGAAAGCAGTAACTAACTAAAATGAAAAATACATCTTAAATGCTAATAATATTGTTAGATTTGTGTATGCTTCTAGCAAAATACTGTGTTTAAGTACAATATTTCCGTCTCTTCATAAAGCAAACTTTAAAACTTTTTTCTTTTTAGTCTCACTGACTAATAGAAAATTGTTTTACTATTTTTAATTATGAGTATGAAGCTAAGAAAACGTGTTTATGGTTCTTTTTTATGCAACGGATTTATCTTTAGTGTGATATTTATCATTTGTTTATGATTTATAAAAGAAGTCTCCATAAGAATCTATTGTATGATACAGTGTTTATGAACTATGTATTTATGAACTTCTTCAAAAGAATACAGGATGTGAGCTATTGTGAAAGGCATCTTCTGACATCTTCAGTTAAAGTGAGTGCAGGCTGCATTGAGTTTTTCTATAAGCGTTTATTTAGTTCAGACACTTTTTGGAAGACATTGTTTCAGTGTAAAGGTGTGGTGGAAAAGGCAGCAAAAACTAGCAGTTGTTCTGTTCAGTTGTAATTCTGGTTGAAAACACACCATGACCTTAATTGAAGGATGTCATGGTATGTTCTTAACAAAGAATTTCAATTTGCTGATAGAAGTGTTTGACAGTTCTGTATGTGAATACAAGTAATCACAACCTAATTTTTTTCAGTAAGATTAGGATTATAGTAATGTACTATTATCATACTTGTGCTCCCTCCTAAGTAGAGAAGTAGATTTTTTTTTCCTGTTTCATTTCATTTGCAAAGGTTCGAGGAGAATTCTTACGTAAACTATATTACATCACTACTTGCTAGTCTTTTTTCTCTTACTGCTGTATCCCAAATGTCTGTGTGTGTGTCTGGAATGGATATCAATAAAAAAGCCTTCTAACTAGGAATGGAATGTGTTTCACAGCAGTAAATGGTTAAGAATTCATAGTGTTCTTTCACTAATTGGTGTATTGGTGTTAGGTGAATTTTGTATGAGTGTTTTGTGTTTAGAGGCATGTATTTTTGACTTATTAGTCCAAAAATATTTAATTCCAGATGAAAGAGGAAGCAATGTGACAAGAAGTCTTCATCATTTTATGTTGATTTAAACTGAAATTTAAATCTGGAGTACTTCCAGTCTGTCTAAATCAGGATAGGCTGCTGCCTGAATTTCAGAATTGAAGTGAATATATTCAAGGATTTTTCCTGAACAATATTTTCTATTTGGCTGAATCTTGGAGGTAATAGGAGGACTATTTATCTCTGAATTTGTCTATAGAATTTTAAATGGAATAAGATTAAACTGACTCAAGTATCAGTCGTTAACAGTTCTGTGGTGAAGACGCTGGGATGAAACTTGGAAATGCGGCAGCCTATTAATTGTTATGTGCACAGGAAGTAAAGAATTTGCAGTCTTATTATTTTGATAAGCAAAATGAAGTAGAGACCTTGACATGCCATTCAGACCTGGCATTTTGTGGATTGGCTATTGTGGACTTTCCCATTCTCTGTGTTGTTGTTCAGAGGTTTCTTCAGGAATTGAAACTGTATGTATAAGTCTTTCCGTATAGGTACAGTTGTGCAGCAAACGCAAAGGTCATTCTTTTCCTTATGTTTCATCATTTATTTTATGAATTTCAGTCATTACTTTCCCAGATGAATACAGCACCGTTCCATAGATTTAGGGCATTGTTTCTTCCATGAATATTTATAGTACTGTGGGTCCATGCTCACTGTTGAGAAGAAAATTTTCTGAGGCTCTTGTCCACCATCGTTCTGGAGCTCATTTAAGGAAGAGTGTTGAAAAACTTTGCACATTTCTCTTGAAGAGAATTTTTAAGTTATCTTACTGGCATGGATATATTATGTCAATTATCTTTAAGATGACAGGTCTATAATGCCAAGTTGTTCAAAGTACATGTAGACGGTGGTTTCGTTTGGTATCTTCACTTTTACTTTTTTTTTTCCCCTAGGAAAACCAAAAGGAAGATTTTAGATTAGATCATGAGTAAAAGTTTGTTGAAAGCCAATGAAGGGCAATCTGATCTTCCTATATTCATGCAACAAGTTTATAGGCAAAAAGAGACAGTACATTCCAGAGATGTGTAACATGCTGTAAGTTACAGAATTTGCCAAAGACAGTAAATGAGAAATGCTAATGTCCTATATGACTCCCCAATGTTCAGACCTTGCCTCACCTTCCCCCACCTCAAAAATCCAGAAGAATGCACGATACAGACTTTTCTCTGCCGTAAAGAGAGGAATGATATAGTTATCTCTGAAATATTAAGATAACTGTACAGGTATGTGAGGCAGTCAAGGTGATCTTTGTAGCACTTTACACAACCCAGAAATGAAAGTCAAGAGAAGGGAGCATGTACGGGACAGACCTCATTACTGGAAAGGGTTGTCATGTTGGATAATAGTTCTTCCCAGTGATGGATATTAAGCAGACAAATACTGGATTTATTGTTTAGTCATTACATGCCAAGTCTCACAGTTTTCAGACTGGACATGAGTATACACTTAAGCCAGAGAGAGGAAGTGCCAGTATTCTGTTATGTAGACAAAGTTTTCATATATTTAGGTGCAAATTACACACATTTCTGTGCTTCCAGTCTTGTTCTACAGAAAGTACAGAACTTATACACTCTTCAATAAGTACTTTTTCATTGTTGCTTAAAATAACAGTGATTTATATGAAGATTTAATGGTTTAAAGGTATAATTAACCAAGAACTCAGTATACCAGAAGAAAATGTTTACTCAAAATCAAAACCACATGACAAATCTCCCTAGAAATATACTGAAATATATTTCATTAATGATTTTGAACAAAATATGTGGAGATAATCTTCTAAATAATTCCTTCAGAAAAGCATTTACGGTGGACAAATACAAGATTTTTTTTTTTTTAAGTAATGATAACATGATTTGGATTGATTGTCAAAATATTACATTCTTACTCAGGAAAAAAAGCCTCTCTATCTTGGAGACCAAACATCATGGAGAAGAGAAGGCTTCGGGGAGACCTCATTGTGGTCCAGTACCTGAAGATGTCTTATTTAAAAGAAGGAAGAAGGATTTTTTATGCAGGCAGATAGTGGCAGGACAACGGGAAATGGTTTTAAACTGAAAGAGGGCAGGTGTAGATTAGATAAGGTAAGAAATTCTTTACTCAGAGGGTGGTGAAGCACTGGAACAGGTTGCCCAGAGAAGTTGTGGATGTTCAAAGTCAGGTTGGATAGGCCCCTGAGAAACTTGATCTAGTGGAAGATGTCCCTGCTCACGTCAGGGGGGTTGGAACTAGATGATCTTTAAGGTCCCATCCAACCATTCTGTGATTCCAAAACCTAGTAATACTTCATGTTTTATAGTTTTGCAAAGTAGACAGAAAGAGAAGAATTATTTCAGAAATTTTTTTTGATTCCCCAAAGTGTGTTAAGTTTAGGAAGTAGAATGTATTTATTTTATGCCTTTCAATATTAAGTATTTCACTATTGCTAGAAATATTTGGAAATCTCTGCTGTAGCCAGGGAGTTGAGGGTTTACTTTCTTACTTCATAAAATAAATCCAGAGTAACTCAGATTAATGCCTTCCTTATCTAATCCCATGTTTCTGTAAAACATTAAGCTAGACTCTCATGTGGTATCAGTCAGCCCAGGTCAATTGACTACAGCTAAGATATTCTGATTTCAGCAGTCAATTGTTGCCGCTGCTGTCCAATTCATTCTGGGCGGAGAACCACAAAACAATTGTTTTAGACTGAAAATTGACCAAATCCAAGTGCTCTTGAGCTTCCTCTGGTTGGTTGGTTGGTTGGCTGCAGCATTCTTTGTTCTTTTTGCCCCTCTTGTTCTGCTCATGCGTATGCTTTCCGTCCCTTGTTCCTGCACAGAAGTGATATCAAGTGATACCTTGTCATTCTCACAGTTCATCTATAGCTTAAGGAGAGGTTTCAGACCTTGTTTTTAGGGACATAACAACAGAGTATTACAACAGAGGATTTCTCTGAAGGTCGAAAAATTTGAAGATGTTTTTATACAAATTAATTTAGCTAATGAGAAGATGTTTTAGATATGTAATTGTCCAAGGCTATTTTCTCCCAGATCACAACTGGGTTTTGGGACCGTAGCATGTTTCTCCTCCAAACAAGCTTTGTTAACTTAGTCAGAGCTAACTACCTTTTGAATTTGTGGTGATTTGGAATGTTCTTTTTCTTGTGCTGATGACAGGTAAAGTTATGGGCGTAGACATCCCAATGAATTTCTAAAAAATTTAAGAAGTAACTTAACTGTCGATTTTCAGAAAATTAAGTCCATTGCAGTAGAATCAGCACAAAATGAAAACTGGGGATTGCACGTGCTGTATTGTTCTTGTGTGTGACTCTTCTGGTATTATCATATTGAAGTAACTGAGATGAGCAATGATTCATGGGGCAAATTGTTATTGGGATATTGCACAAACCTTTAAGAGATGAAAATAAACAGATATTTTCTCAACAAGTAGGCTAACGAGTAAACACAGAAAGACTGTTTCTTGAAGCAAGTGTATGCACATTTGAATTTCCCTTCCTCTTGTCTACATTTCCACTTCAGCAATGAAGGTTTTGTCTCTCTGAGGCATACTTCTTTGGGATTAGATTTGTTGTTTGCTGCTAGCTAATGTCTTCTGTGGAAACACTATAATAGCGAGTTCTTGGAGTGCAGTGTTACAGGCATGGAAAGATAGTAAAATGTTGCTTGTCTTATGTTGGCATCAGTTTGGAGCCCTGTTAATCTGCAGAAACTCAGGTAGTGACTGTTTCTGGTTTTGGTCCTGTATTTTTAGATACCATTTTCAGTTAAAACAACAGCTATAAGAATATTTGCTTCTATCGAAACTGTTTGCTAAAAAGCATTTTCCAATAAAATGTAATCTCTAAACAGAATTCCTCTAAAAACTTGTCCGATTGGTTTTGGGCATAAATACAGTATATTGAAAATTTCTAAATTTGCTAACAGCTCATGTTGCAGATACAAAAAAATAGCAGAAAATTAAGGTGCCATCAGGTCGTTGTACTGTACATGAAGTAATACAAAGAGCTTGGAGTTTTCGTCCAAGCTTTGCCCCTAGGGACAAAGGTTTAGACCAGCCTTACGCATTAGGAGATACGATAGCAATAGGGAATTGGGCAGACTATCCATGTCCAGTGAGGGTTAATGCTGGAAATACTGAAGCTGAATGCTTAGGGCTAGTTACCAGTGAACAGGCAGCCAGAGAAGTTGCACAGAACACAGGCAGCAGCACAGCAGGAGTAAACTGAAGAAGTCTGTTTCCCTGTGCTTCCTCATCTGAATCCATTAATCTGGCATCCCTCCTCTTATCCAGACTATCTCTCTGTTGTAGTCTTATGCAGCTGCCCTTAGCCTAACTAGCTGGTAAAAGTTTGTTGAGGATCACAGTGAACCTCCTCATGCTGAGCTGTGTGCTGCCGTGTCTGGACTCTGCGAGCAGTCGATGCTGCTAATTCAAACCTAGCTCAAGTACCTGTGGGCTGGAGAACAGGACCCCTTGAGGCGTAAGCCATGTTGGCAGGGTTAGTCGTTGTTAGTCTTTGGTTTTTGCTTGTTTCTTCTCTTTTGTTGAGTCACAGTTATTGAAAAAATGCAGTTGCAGCAGTTCCAAATCAACACTGTAGGTTATTCAGGTGTTGTCACTTGTGGGGGAGAGGAAGGTTTCTGATCGGTCAAGGAAAACAGGAATCCAAAAATCCCAGAGCATGTAATTTATGATATGTCCTAAAGTTGATACGCATTTTTGGAAACAGATGTCTCCACAAGACAGGTAAAACTGAAACTAGGGTGTGGTCCCTGACTACTTCCATGTAGGATGGAATATAGGACTTATGTATAGGTCCTGCTCTGTACATAGCAGAGTATAGTCAGTCTTGGAGATGGAAGTGTAGGAAGCATGCTGAGAGGATGAAATCATTTAAGGTGAGAAAGATGAGTTTTGTAACATTTTTTTAACACCTAGTTTTTTAACATTTCAGCACTGCACACAGTCTGGTTGGATATTGGTGAAAAGTGTTATATTTTAAGTAACTGAATACTATTTGAGTATTTACCATTTTAAAATTCTGTTGACTGAGGTTACCCGTACATAGATATGTACACCAGCAATTTTTTCAAATGTTCATCAGTAGTGTAATTTATTTGCTTGGTTTTGTTATGAATGTTACTGGTCTTGGTGCCATGGGGAATTCAGAGTGGGAGGAGGGCAGTTGAATGACAGATTGGATGATGAGAAACAATTACAGCAAGTTTCTCCCAGTGAAGGCATAACTGCAGTCTGTTAAATTTCCTAGGTCTTAAATGTTCTCTGATGTACGTCCAAGCTTGATGCTAGACAAAATATGCAAAAACAGCAAAAGCATTGTAAGCTTTGAGTTTTGCTCTCTGAATTGATTTGCCATACTGAACGAAAGGTACTCTAAACACATCCTATGTAAAGAAAAGATAATTTTTTTTCAGCAAGATGGCTGACATTCAGAGCACTGTACTTATCATTTAATCTGCAGGAGATTTCCAATGTCTAACCTAATCTAAGTCATTCACATAACATTTACAATGCATACAATTTTGCATTCTTACAACATTCTCTTTTACAGCAAGATCATGATATTAATAATTCACAGACTTGCATAGAGAGGAACACCTCATACAGTGAGAGCAGAACCATCTTTTAAGTGCTTTTGTGGAAAAGCTAGCCGAAGAGATCTCGCTCAATTTTAATTCCTGGACTTCTGCTTCTTTTGAAAGAAAAGTACTGTAGCTCAGATGTGTAGTCAGTAGCTGCAAATACCTCGGTAGCTCCATTGTTCACATGTGGCTTCTGAGCATTGATTTTCTTCTGTAGAAATGCAAAAGTTCCCTAGGAAGTGATATCCATACGATAGTCCAGTGTATCTAGTATACAAATACCTTTAATACACAAGATTTTTAAAAAATCATTGGAAAATTTTGACTTCTACAGCCTACAGAATAAAATTTGCTTTTGTCAGTGAGTTACATGTCCATAAATACAGCAAAAGAGAACCTAACTAATTGTCAATTCCAATAAATGTAAAAAACAGAAGCAAAATAAGTAAATAGAATTTCATTTACTTCATATATCATGAAACATCAAATGAATTATGCATGCTTGGTGCAGTTTCTCAGGAGAGCAGAATGTGGGACTACAATACGTGCGTTCAGTCATCAAATCCAGACATTGCTATTACAGCCCTCAACTTTATTCTTCTTAAATTAAATAGAGTTCTAAAAATTATTAAGCTTCATGTTTCCAGCAAAAGTCCTAAGATGCAGTCCTATCTTACCTTGCCTCTTTAAGAGTTGGAATAAATGACAAGACTCACTCCAGTAAGACCAGAGAGATACGTTTTCACATCGAGATATGCAAACCTTTGTTTTCAAGCGATGTTGTAACTCAGACACAAAATAACTCGGTTACAACACATCAGATTGTTTTATTTTCCAGTGCTTTATTTAAAGTGTTTAAAGCTTAATTAATCTCAACAGTAGTAGGGTGACAGAGAATAAATCTCTCTGAATGGACTCTTGATGGCAATTTCATAATCACTGAGCTTTTAGTTAGCAACACTTACCATTCTTAAAAAACAAGTCTTTTCTTCATTAAACAATTGATCAAGGACTTGATGCAGGCAACTCCTTTGTTTTCTTTATTTTAATGTATTTTACTTGGAAGTAGTAAGCCAATGCATTTAGAGAGCTGAAAGTAATGGGAAAATGATATTTTTTGTTTTGTTTTTCAGATTATACTACAGAGGTCACTTACTGCTTTCGTACTAAGTACATATTAACAGTTTGTCTTAGGAAGCAGTAGGGCCTTTGAGTGTGCTTAGGAAAATAGGAAGGTTAATTTTCATGTCTACACACAGTTTCAGAAGTTCTCAATGAAATCTATATAAGTGTAAGAGCTGGGAAAATCTATGACATTCTGTATTGAACTTCCATTAGCCTCTGGATGTTCTAGTTCAAGGAATTTTTGAGTCTGAAACATGTTGCTCATTTGATGTGCAGGATAATTTTGTGTATTTGTTGATAGTGGTGGTATGTATGGCTGTCTTTGATATTATTTATTTGTATAATAGTTGTTTATTTGTGTAATAGTTCTAAATAAAAAATAAATGTGGTATATTTAAGATAGTATTAAAGGTGCGATCATTCCTCAGTTACTAAAGAAGTCAACTCTTTCAGATAGTGGCTGTCTTGAAATACCTCTGAGGTTGGACACCATTTTTTCTTATATTGTAATAATAACTGTTAGTTTAGACAGATATCTAATTCCTGTTGCACATTCCATTTCAGATTTAGTTGTGCTCTTTCTCGTTTAGTTATCATGTGATCATTTTTCTTAACATATGTTTAAATCCCAGTGGATTCAGCTCCAAGCTCAATCTCTGAACTTGGTTCTTGACTTGAGTAAGAGGTCCTGTAATAAGCCACAGTACCATCCACAGACCCTTGTAATTTCATGTCCCTTCTGTGAAAATGCAATGAAACATTGTCATTTTCTACAGATTATACTGGTTCACCTCTAGGTATATCTTTAATTTTATTTTCCTTTCTGAGTTTAGTTTCAACTTAACCTGAGATATTTAAAGTCCTCTTTCAAAGGAATTTAAACTATCGAGAGACTTACTATATGTAAGAACTTTAACTTTACACTGAATAGCATTTAGAATTTTTATGTTTCGACCCGGAACTTCAGTTTCCTTCATAAACAAAATTCCTGCTTCCATCAGAAAACGGCATTCCAAAGTGAGGACAAAAGAATCTCATGTATTATGCCGTGGATATTTACTATGTGTTAAAGAAAACGGAAGGAAATTGCAAGTTAATTATCACAGTAATTTGCATTTATCTTGTGAATAGTGTGTACTTTTTAACTTCATGTGTGGATCCTTCGCTTAAGCATGCCAGATGCAAAAGTGAAAAATCAGTGAAGCCTCAGAGAAAGACTGCCATGGTACACAAGAGATGTCATGCCAAGGATGGGGCAGCGTGATGAGACACAAAGCAGAGGACAGAAGTGGGCATGGCTTACTTAAGATTAGGCAAAAATCCTTTCACCAGGAGAATATTTACCATTTTTGCTAATCAGATTGTAGGACAGAAAAGCATGAGTGATTTAGTGACCCTCTCAGTGCAACAAACAGTGAATTATGTTTTGTGTCACTTTATTCATTGAAATTGTTGTAAAACTGAATCAGCTCCAAGCAGCTGTGAGCACTTAAAAATGTCTTCCATTGTCTCCTGGATTTTAGAACTTCACTACTCATCTTTTATAGGGATTTTTGTATAAAACATGTAAAATCATGTGGGTTGGAGCAGTAAATAATCATGCACAAATAGTAAGTTACTCTATGTGCTATAATACCAGTATATACTGGTATTAGTTTGTATAAAGAATTGTTCTTCACTTAATGTATCCTGCATACAATTAAATTTTAAAAAGAAAGAAAAAAAAATGTGTTGTCACACATTACAAATTAAAGGCATTCAAAATATATGGCTGTAAAATACCTGTTTTCTAGCTAGCCATCCATTGGTAATGTTAGTCTTGTGTTCAGTTCTTGGTAGATATGCTTTTGTAAAATATTTTTATCCCTTTGGAAGAAATGTTTGCAAAGTTATGCATGAATAGTCAACTTTGTGTAGTGTTGTGCCCAGTGTTTTTTAGTGGAAATATTTTCAGAACAAGAGAGACAGGTAGCTCCTTGCGACTAATGCATCAGTTTCTGTGTCCTATAACTATATAATGGGGGGGAGTGGGGGGGTGGGGTGGGTATTAGAATGTAAAAATGGAATTAGATTGTAAAAAAATGCATTTTTTTGAAGAATGGGATTGGCGGTCAGTGATACAAGTCTTTAACTGAGGAGGAAACTAAAAGAGCTCCATATTTGTGGAGAGAACTGCAGATGATCTATTCAACTGCATCTAACTTGTCAAAATACAAGGCAAAGTGCTCCACAAATGTCAGCAGAAAAGAACAGAGGGATAGGGCCAAGACTCACTCTTCATTTAAATGCCTTTGGGAAGACTTTCAGTTTGAATCCGTTTCATAGCTCCCTTTTGTGACATTTACGTGGCAACAGGTTTTTTTTGTAGTTTTGTTTTGAGTCCATACTGAAGTTTTTATGTTTGCAGGATGATAGTACCCTACCCTGAATAAAACATCAGCTAAGTCTTCCTTTACTCAGATAGCTCAAGCAGGAGCTAATGATGCATTCTCAATTACCTGGCATCTTGCAGAGTTTTCAAAGGTTATTTTGGATAATACGTGCCCTGGAAGAAGAAAGACCTGATAGTCTATTCAGCTTGCTTTCATTGAACTCGAACTTCCTGAGAGTCATCCCAGCAAACTCAAAGAATTTATGAACTGAAAACAGTTTGCAAGAACACTGAGACATGGACTTGAAGAAAGTTGTGCATCAGGCTGTGCCACTGGTCAGTTAACACTGACTCTTACTGGGACAATATAAACACTTTGATCACGTGCGATAATACAGCATGAAACAGCATAGCCTTAGTTGTACCAATGTAGACAAAAGGCAGGATGATCATCTGCAGATAAAAATAGTAATTTTAAATCAAATTATTTCAGGTGAAAAGAGGTATGGCGGAAGACCCTTCTCAAGATAGGTTTTCCTTTGTTCTCATTTATCAGAGGATACTACCTAAGCTATGCATCCATATCTCATCAGTGTTTTCTGTATAAAGGAGCAGTTGGCTATTCAATTCACATTTCCTAGAAGATGTGGTAGTAGTGTCTGCTGTAAGCAGCCCCAAGATCAGTCACTTTCTTATAGTGCATCTCTCTCTTAGTGAAACAAAGTACAATTTCACACAAACATCTTAAATGGCACAAACTGCAAAAACTTTGGCCATAGAGTAATACATTACGCTAAAAAACAAAGAAAAAACAGACTAATACCACCTTCAGTCCCACTGGCTGGCCCTTGTCTCACATAAAAGAGAGAGCACCCCATTAAAAAATGGGAAAAAATGTCCTAAATATTTTCTTTAAGTGAGATCTCAGCAACAGTAAAATACTCACTTTCGTATCACTTTTAAGTTGAGCGTATCATAAAACATGAGAAACGTTTTACAGGAATTGCTCAGGTTGCAGAAGATGAGGAAATGTTTTACTGTGCTGAAGCCCTGTGTGTCAAGGAACAATTTTATGTTTCTATAACACAGTGTCATTTGCACAACATTGGTATAATAAAATAAGTTGCAAAAGAAAGCAAGACAGTCTTGTTTTCCTCATAGTTTGTTGCAGGAACAAAAATAGGTCTAGATAATGTATTATAGGGTGAAAATGATGTGAGTGATTTCACACTGGATTGTTGCATATGGGATGGTACCAACCATCTTCCAGGAAGAAGGCACTAGAAATTAAATTACAGGAGAATCAGCTTGATAGGAAATCAAGGCTGGAATTTTTTTAAGACAAGGAAAAACATCAATGATATATTATGAGTATATCAAACTGGTAGGGGGGATTGATGTTACATAAGCCTTGGAAACATATTCAGGAAAAAACATGATTTGATGGAATGAGACAGGAGGTGAATTCAAAGGCGTTGCAATGTGTGTAGATGTACAGAACATGGGGGCAGCTTTAGCAGCTGCACATTTTATGAATGTGAGAACTGAAACCCAGATGTCGGGAAGGCAAGAAGAGAGATAAGTGCATGGGTGATCATTTTTACTGGTTGAATGGAGTGACATAATTCTTAATTCTAGTACATATTTTACTCTGTGATGCTAATATATTTTGATCCAAGTGTATAGAGTTGTAGGCTCGTAGTATTCTGAAATACCTTAAAGTGAACTCACACGGCACAGCAGTGGAAGCAGTTCTGACAACTAATTGTACCATCTTGTGTTTCAGGACTGCATTTAGTCATCATATTTTTTATGGGGAGAGTCAAATTTTTTTCAGAGGCGGAATCAGAGGCAAGAGAGGGTTGTAAACTTACGGCATTTGCATTGAATTAGGAGTGCAATAAATATTTTTTGCTTTTTTTTTTTTCTATTTAGAAATAACAGAGGACATTAAATCTTGACATATGCACTCAAGTTTTAAGGCCAGCTCAATTTTTTTAAGGTTACAGTAGTGATGTCAAATTTCCATTTAGAAAATAAAGGCTACCTCAGAATTGATCTTGAAAACTAGAGTAAGTTTTAAAGCCCCTGCATAGTTCCCCTGGAAGTCTAAAACCTACACTTATATCAGCATTTTCATAAACATGCTGTTTCTGTGCATTGTGCTTCCTATTTCCTTAAGCCAGGGCCCATGACATCAAATGATAAGACTGTTTAAAAAAATACTTTAAAAGAAAATGTTGTGGTGTTTTAATGTCTTCCAGACATTTAATATGTTTTTAAATTGACCAAACCTTTCCATATGTTATTTTTATAAAAATATGTTTAAAATAGTGATTAAATTTAAAAAAAAAAAAAAGAAATTTAAATAACTGGCAGCAGCAAGAAAGTATCTGAGAGCAAAGCTGTAATAAATTATTAGAAAGAGTTGTCTTCATCAAATGAGGTCAGTTTCTGTTTCTTAATGGTAGCAAGTATTCATATTGTGATTTCTTATACTATGGTATTCTTGGCAAACTAAAATTTCACTTGCCTTTTTGGCATAGGTATCTCCCTTTGAATTCAGACTAGAAGCTGTTGTTCCTACTTTCCCTTTCAAAGTCATACACTAGCAGAAGCTTCAGTATGTAAGCCTCCAAAATATTTTGCACAATTATACTAGGCTAGGAAATGAACTTGTTCTCTCGTTTTGTTAAAGTTAACTCTTTAAATCCTTGTCCTAGTAAATCTGTGCCTTCTTTTTCTTATGGATTTTTGAATGGACAAATACCAGATATAAGTCATCCAGCACAAATCAGGCTGTTTAAGCATGGAAGATTTGTTCCCATGTGTTAGGTGTTTCATTTCTAAAAAAAAGTTCTAGAAAGAAAAATGAAGGTCTCATAACTTTTTTCCTGTTACCTGTTTTTTACAATGGGACATTTATTTTTAAATGATCTGAAGAATAATTTGTCTCTTTAAAGAACTTCACAGAGAATTTTTACTTTCAAGAACCCCTCTATTCTCAAGCTTTTGTGTGGCACTATTAAACACAGATAGCCACTTATGTATTCCAGATGTTCACAGTGGTCCCACTTGCTTCCTGACAGTTTCAAGAGCTATTATGTGCCCTGACATAAGATTAGTTTCCAGCAACTGAACACAACTTGACTCAAACTGAAAAAAATAAGGAAGAGAATATGTTTTAGAGAAGGCTAGTTCTGCATGTATGCTGTATAGAACAGTATTACTTTTTCTTCTATCTTTGAAAGAATATCCTCTGTGGAGAGCAATGAAATGCATGAGGGTCAGAATTCTTTGTACAGGTTCTATTAGGTATTCCACATGAGGAGGGTTTAATGTTTAAAACAAAATGTGCTTATCTGAAGACATTTGATGTTATGTGGGATTTAGATTTAGCAGAATGATACAGCAGTGTACTGAAATCAGTGCAAGCCATTGTATAGCCATTACAATATACAGTGGGATCACAGTTCAAATCTCATTCTCACTATTGGCCCTCATATGCTCACTGTCATGATGCTGAACGTACCCTGGTGCTGGGAAGTAACATGTGAGTTAAAGTCAGCTCAAGCCCATTGCTCTGTTCAAAGTTCATTTTGTCAGTTGTTCAGTTTTTATACAGCTCTTTTGGGCTGAGCTACGTATACACTTACCCCTTGCTGGGCTGGCTAACTCAAGAATCCGTTCACACTCTTTTGATTAACTCAGGGATAAATATTTACACAAGCAGTTAATCCACTGAACTGATACAGGCATTTATCTAAAACTAACTCTCCAGTCCCTCTTGAGTTCAGTTTTTTTTGCAGCAGCTGTGGTCAGTCACTCCCTACATTCTTTGTTCAGTTTCGTAAGTACATCACCCTTGCCCACCACATCTCTTTTAGGGGTTTACTGACCAAGAATCAGAAGGTATTTTTTTTTCTTTAAATAAACAGATTTATTTAAGAAAAGCAGATGTGGAAAACAAAAATGGAAGATGGACTAAATCAAGATAAAAAGAGCAGAAAAAGAAAAGTGTATATATTTATGTACACAGAAGTGTAGAGACAGTCGAATGAGTAAGTTGCAGCCATCATAACATGCATCTTGTAGCACTATACAAATGTAGGTGTCAGTCTGGAGTAGTGGTGTATGTGATCACACAGGTGAAGAAGTAAAAAGGAAGTCTATGCTTTGTTTTATGTATTTCTGTGTCATTGTGATGATCCATTCATAGCAATCTTTCCTTAGCTTCTGTGTTGAAAGGCCTGAAAGACTGCAAAGCAACATTGTGACATTGACCACCTTTAGAGAAAATGTAATTGTAGCACGAGTTGGAAAACAGAAAGCAAGTTGTTAAAATAACTTCCTGTGGTGTACTGCGGTGTTCACTGTCATCATCTCATCACTTTGTAGAGTAACAAAGGGTTTTGTTAGTGTACATAAACAGTTTTATGGTAGGAAGCAGGCCCAAACTCATGATCTGGGACATGTGATAATCATTCAAAGTAAGCTGCGTATCTGTCGTGTCTGTCCAATGCATCAGTAAAAAGCACATCCTCAAGATTAACTTATTTATGTATGTATTTGGTAAGAGCTGTTCTCATGCTAAGCTTGAAACCTGTTGCCAGCTCTTTAAGTAACAAGCTTTCCCTTTACTAGGAGAGCCTCATTCAGTTTTGTTGCCAAATAAGTGAGGCGTCTTCAAAGTCACGTCTTATTTGATTGTATACAGCCATTCCATGAAGATTTCATGAGGCACTCTTATAATTTACCAGGTAATTTAAGGACTGAAAGTCCTTATTGTGTAAGTCCTAAAAATAGACATTTCTACTTCTGCCCAAAAGTTTAATTTCTAAAAGTAGATCAAGATTCTTATTAATTTTCTATGCCATGTAAAGCAAACATCTAGAAAAATTGTTCATGAAAATTATGCCATGAGGAAGTTAAAGTAATGGATCAAACTATTTCAGTTTCTTAGAAGATTGAGTTACTTCTCAGAAAGGTTACATTTGGTTTTTCTTTTATGTTGGTAGTATGAGAAAATATGAAGCAAAGAAAATTTTTATTGCGCATAACTTCATATCCAATTTTTCATATTTTCTTCTGAATAGAATGATTTAGGACCTCTTCAACACTAATTATATACAAGCTATTCAAGCTGGGTTTTTTTTTTCTTTCTAGATTACAGAAAGAAGGTTAAATGAGGAGAAAAGGAAGTTGCAACTTTCTCGAATTTATGACTTTCTGCTTTTCATTTAACACTATGCAGTTTTCTTTTCCATTTGAGTCTTTTCCTGTTCATGCATATTTTTATGGACAAGTTTTCCACTTGGTGATGTTGCCTTAAAAAAAAAAGGGGGCAATTAAAAGACTTTAAAAGTATACTGACTGTACTCAGTGACCATGTTACAGTGTTTTATAGCTTTAAATATTTTCCTTTAAAATTTAAAGAATTTTTTATATGTGGCTTATAAGTTAAAAAGAAGACATGGGAATTATTTGTCAGTTTTTACACTAGAAGAAAGTATCCTTGAGTTCAGAGCTGCCTTGCTTCATAAATTATTTGGAATAGTGGTGGCCTGCATATGCATTCATATGGTTTGAAGCATTCTGGATAGTTCAGTATAAAACTGACAAGAAGAATTGTTCACTCATACCGAGATACTGAAAAGGAAATGAAAGAGAAGACAGAAGCATAGACAAACGAATGCATATTAAGGAAACAAATCAGTCTTTAGTCTATATGTATGAAATCATGGGCTTTGCTGCCACTCAGGAAAGAGATCAGATAAGGGGCAGTTCTCCAAAAATCCCAGAATTGTTAGGTTGGAAGGCACCTCTGGAAATCATCCAGTCCAATGCCCCTGCAAAAGCAGGTTCACCTGGAGCAGGTGACAAAGAAACACATCCAGGTGGGGTGTAAATGTCTCCAGAGAGGGAGACTCCATGACCTCCCTGGGCAGCCTGTTCCAGTGCTCTGACATTCTCAATGTAAAGAAGTTTTTCCTCATGTTGAGGTGGAATTTCTTGTGTTTTGGTTTATGGTCATTGATTCTTGTCCTGTCACTGGGCACCACTGAAAAGAGTCTGGCACCATCCCCTTGAAACCCACCCTTGAGATATTTATATACACTAATGAGATCCCTTCTCAGTCTTCTCTTCTCCAGACTACACAGGCCCAGCTCCTGCAATGTCTCCTCATAAGAGAGATGCTCCAGATCCCAAATCACCTCTGTGGCCTCCACTGGACCCTCTGCAGTAGTTCCTCGTCTTTCTTGGGGCCCAGAACTGGACACAGCTCTCCAGATGTGGCCTCACCAGAGCTGAGTAGAGGGGCAGGATCACCTCACTCAGCCTACTGGCAGTGCTCTTCCCAATGTACCCCAGGATAGCACTGGCCCTCATGATCAGCTGAGTAAACTGAATGTTAGGACCGACTAGGAAAGAACAGAAAACACAGAAAAATCATAGTGTTGGTCCTCTATTAACCCATGGTAGTACAGTCCTTTTGACTATAACCACTTTTGTCTAAAAGACTGTAGTAGAACAAGAGTAAGTAAGGTGTGCAGTGGGCTATAAGATGTCAAATAGATGTAGACGGCTTCTGCCTGAGGAGTTGCTAAATTCGCTAGATCTTCTCAGTTGGTCCTTGCAATTGCTGACAGAGGTCTGGGAAGGCATAAATGACTTTGAATAGATGAGCAGAGTTTTGTATTTGAGTTAGAATACCCCCTCTGCAATCTTCATAGCAAGAGAAATATGTACTGTTGCAGGCAACTACACTCTGGAGTTAGTTACCATCACATGTTATGGACCCAAGTAGATGCAGGTAAGAAGGAATACCCAAATTCAGAGTGTAAGTACTTTGCTGACTGTTAAAGTTGACAGTAGAGATGCAGCCAGCCTTTAGCTCAGGGCATCCCTACATCCCTTGTCAGCCAAGACCAGGAATGGGCAGTGGGGAAAATTTAGGTATTGTCTCCTCTGTGTATTCATCTTGGAAGAAATGTTTTCCATGTGGGCTGCATTTGAGAAGAAAATTACTATCTTCCAGCACTTCTGCCGTCCCATCCCTATAATAGCGTCTTAGTTGCCTGTGGACTCTTCAGAAATTACAAGAACTAAGAACCTAAAACTGTATAAACATACATTCAAAATTTATTTTTGCATCTATGGCATACATATACCCTCTCCATTTTTAGACTTTTTCCCTGCTCTAAGGATTAAAGTGCGGCAGTTTGTTTCAAGATGTACGAGTAAGCTTAATAGGCTATTCTGAAACATAAACTCACATACTTACTAGTACGCAAAAATTAGTGTAGTCATTGATGTTCTCCTGAAAGCTTGGATATTCTAAGATGTACATGAATCATAAAATAACAGAAGACATGAATAAAATTTAAGTTATGTTTGGGAAAGATGCAACAGAAGCTGATTTGGTTTTATCCCATTATTTTTTCTGATGTCTTGCATTGGTGTGTATTTGTAAAGGTGAAACACACACACGTATAGGTATATTTGTCCTCACTGTTGTATCTCTCACTTTAAAAGAGAAAAATAAATATTCCTGGGCTTTGATTTTTGCATTTGAGATTTCTGATTGTTAACTGTCTTGTTTTGATTACTGCCGTGTTTAAGAGCTGCTGATTCACAGACAACTGACAAGACTTGTTTTTCCTGGAAGTCATCTGTGACTCTCTTCAGAACAGCTTGTGCTAATTAGACTTTGAAGTGTCGGCTTGGTGGAAAACTTTTTTCTCAAGAACACTTGCTTCTTAAGAAAAGCATCTGGTCTGCTAAAAAAAATAATTTTTTAGATTAGTAATCAAGTGCAGTTAAATAATGGGTTTCTAATGCTGACAAGCCCATTGATTTGCCAATCCATTTTAAATATTTTTAAAGTACTTTTTACTTTTTTATTTAGTAAAATATTTATTTGTGAATTAAAAGCCAGATGTACTTGGCTTTAAATTACGTTTCTGTTGTAATGGCTTGTGAGTTTTGTGCATTGCTGATAATTCAAATGAAGATCATGCTATTGGAAGTTCTGAATAAACACATAGGTAATACCATGACAAAAAAACTTTAATGTGTTGTGAAACCAAGGAAGTTCAGAGGAAAAGAAATTTAAGAAGGATAAGTAATTAATTTGGCTGATTAGACTTTTAGAATATTAACTCTATTTTTACAGAGGCTCACTGTAAAAGGAAAAGTAAGAACCATTTTCTAGCCTTTTAGAATGCATTATTACAGTCATACCTACATGTTTTATGGTCACTGTGAGGAAGACCGATGTTTGTAAGTTTGACTGCGTACTCTTAATGTGATTCTGTTTGGGGTTTTTTTACTGTGGAGTTTTTGTTCCTGGGGGCAGTGCTGACAATAGCCTTTTTAACACCGGTAGTGGATTTATGTTACAGGCAACTGGCCATGAATGAGTAAGTAAAGCTAACAGACTTGTTCAGATACTTTAGCTGGAGAGGTGTTAAGTGTAACATCCCTGTCAGCTGAACTAGCACTTTTCAACAGAAAGGGTGTAGATGTGTGCCTACTTTGAAAGAATAAGAAGGTTGGCGATTTGATGAGGATGTTCATTAGCAAACAAGAACATTTATCATAGTTTGTAGAATGAAATGCCCATGTCTATGGGTAGCACTAATAGCAGGAGTAATAAACTACTGCTGTGACTTGGGGAAAAGTTCTACTTTTCTGAAGCAGCATGTATTTAATTTGAATATTTACATGTTTGATAAGAAAATGTAGTCCCTTATGTGGGTCTTCTTAGGCATAAAGCGGAAGCTTTACTCTTTTAATTGATGTGGCATGTATTTTCTTCTGACTTAACTTGAGAAAAAGTTATCCACAGAGGGAGGTAATTTGAATATATTACATTTGACATGTATTCAATCAAGATTTTTTTTTGTTTCAAAACATAGGTTTTATAGATAAATAATTGGATCCTTCCCTATATTTTCAGTGACAGGAAGTTACTGATTTCTAGCCAACACTTTTCAGATACTAAGTGTTTTAATTTGAAACAGTGTGTTGAGGCTGTGGGGTTCACTAGGAATATCTTAATCATAACAAGGGAGCAATTGTTCATTGATTTTTTTGTTTTGGGGTTTGTTCTTCTTATTTTCTTTTTTTTTTTTTTAAATGTGGATTTAACCTTGGAGCAGTTCCAGCTGTGTTAATAAACTACAGGAAGCTTCAGTGAATATAAATATATTTAAAGAAGAAATTCTGTATCTTGCCTAATACACAGACAGCTAACCAAGAGCAGCCGCATACTGAAGTCAGTTTCTTCTTCACTGCATGTGAAATTCATTATTAAAGACAAGACATGAAACTAGTTCACAGCTAGTAGCTGGCTGATTTACACCCCGTAGTTGCTGTTGAATGTGGCTGGCACATATGAGGTTAACTTTGTTTAGTAGGGGAGAAGTCATGAAACATTAATCGCTTTTTATGCTTTCAGACATTTCTAGAATCAGTAATCTAATTTAATCTCAATGAAATTTAAATCTCGTGTTTTGTCTGCCAAACTTATTAAGTTCAAACTTAATCAATTTTCTTCAAGAATTCTAAGTAAGAAAATATTTTTGGTGATAGAGTAGGATATATATGAGCATTACATGAGTATTATATGATCAATATATGAGTATTATTGAAAATGTCTAATATTGCTGACTGCCTCTATTGCAGATCAGGTATAAAACTTGAAATGTTCATAATTCTTTGGGAGTAAACGGGACGGGAATCAGAATAGTGGACAGCAACTGGCAGTTGTGTGGAAAACCTGCCATTTTAGAGGTCAGAAGGTTAGGGGACTGCTTCTCCATTCAGAAAACTAGAGATTATCCTACAGTTTTCCGTTAGTACTGAGCATCATCAGGAAGAGGGAAATTTGGGAATTCTCTCTCTGTAGATCCCAGCAAGTAAGTTTTATCCCACTGAGAATAGCCATCAACACTGTCATGACTGAGCTCCAGATGGCAACTCAACACCACACAGCTGCTTGCTCTCTCCCCACACAGTGAAATGGGAGGAGAGAATTGCAAGGATAAGAGTGAGAAAAGCAGTGGGTTCAAATAAAAATAGTTTCCTAATTGAAATAAAAATAACAGTAATAATGATAGTAATAATAATGAAAAGGAAAATAACAGAGATAAGGAAAAGCTAAGAAAGATGAATGATGCTGCTGAAATCAATTTCTCATCAGCAACCAACCAAAGCCTGGCCAGTCCCTGAGCATCAGCCCCCTGGCAATCACCTCTCTAGTGTGTTTGCTGAGCACAGCGCTGCATGGTGTGGAATATCCTGCTCAGCTGGGGTCGCCTGTGCTGGCTGTGCCCTCTCCCAGTGTCTTGCCCAGCCCCAGCTGTCCTGGTGGTGCGGTGGTGTGAGGAGGAGGAAAGGCCTTGAATCTGTTTAACCACTGCTCAGCAACAAGTAGCACTTCCCTATGTTGTCCACAGTGTTTTTGCACAAACCCAAAGGACAGTTCCTTATCAGCTGCTGTGAAAGCTATTAACTCTATCACAGCCAAAACCGGCACAGCAAGAAAGGTATTTCAGAATGTTTTGCATTATAGCAAAGGATCACTCCCAGCACTTCAAAATGCAGTACTGGGTTTTGTCTATGGCAAGAGTGGTTTTTCTGTTTTTTTGGAGTACTTCTTAAGTTCGCTGATGGTGGCTGAAGTCAGGACCCTGATGTTCACTTCTTCTGGTATTGTTACCAGCTCTACTACTTCAAAGCTCCGGCATTAAAAGTCTTTCTAGCTTTTTCAGTTTGGTCATCAAAACTTAAAAGAAGATGCATACAGTTGTGGAACTACAAGGCACAAAATGATTTTAGAAATATTCTTGTTTTTATTTCAGCCATTGGAGCATAACATTTTTGAAATAAAACATTACATTTCAGAGCATTTCTTCTCTTATTTTTATTCATGTTCGTGTAGGTGATACCTACATTTTGCATAAGGTCTCATTTGAAGGACTACATTTTTTTTTCCTTGACCAGGCTTTGCTTTTTTTTTTGTATCCCAGATGGCTATTCCCTCTTTGGGAAACAATTAGTAAAAGTTGAAATAATCTGCCTTATTCAAATTTAATTTGTCATTGTTTTGTTCAGTCCCGGACAAGATTTTTTGTCAAAAGTTCTGTGTCCAAAAGCTTTCAGCCAGTTCTTTTAAGGGCAACACTGCCAGAACAGTGATGGGGTTACTACTTGTGGGTGGGGTGTTGTGCTCACAGACTGACAAATACTTGGACTGTAAGAAGAATGACTAATTAACTTGGAATGATAATTATGACTAAATTTCAAATATTATTTCAAATATTCAAATCTCAAACATTTCAAACTTGACCTTTACATGCGAATATCCAGCAAACATGCTGAACTGGAGGGCACCATTCCACTGAAAGGAAGTTCTTGGGAAGAAGGCCAAACACTTGAAACAGTTGCTTACTCCAAATTTTCAAACGACATGTGACGACAATTGTCCCTGCTAAATGTGTTTGTGGTCTGAAACCCAAATTAAGCTGTGCGTTCCTCAAGCTTTAACAGTTACAGACACTCTACTTTTAAAAGCTGAACTTGAACTTAAAAACCTAACACTGAGGCTTCACTGGGTGTTTTGGAAAGTAAGGTATTATGTAGTAGAGGCATTATAGCCTCTACAATAAATATGTTTGACAGGCTGCAGTCTCCTTCTGGGACATCTGACTATTCTAAACATTTTTAAAACCACTAACATGCTGAACAGCTTTATCAGTACTTAGCAGTGATAAATGTAGGGACACAGCTCTGTGCTTTGCACTCTGTTCTTCTAAGTCTGTCAGAGGAAGCACCTGTTCAAACTTGTGCCCCATTGTTGTAGACATCTATTTTCATTTACAGCAGTACTGACATTCATGCATGTGTTCTATCACATCTCATTAAGGTACCGAGCAATGCTTTTGAGGAATGCATTTCCTATACATTGCAGTCCATGTAATCATTACTGTGAGGTAGTATTACCTGTGGTTGCAAAACGAGTAAGTAAACCTTTGTCAGAGATCTGTTTAGATACTAGGATGACTCTGACCACAACAAGGTTTCAGTCTTGTTTGGGTCTAATTATGCTGTAATATGTAAAGCTGGTAATAACTGAAATTAATTGAATGTGGTGGTTGTGTTTCCTAGGTATAGCATACCTGAGTGGAATGTGCAGTGAAAAACGAAAATGTATAATTGCAGAGGACAATGGTCTGAATCTCGCTTTTACAATTGCCCATGAAATGGGTCACAAGTAAGTATGTGGATATTAAATCCTAGTATTCATTTGCACGTAATACTAGTACAATTTGACTAATCTGATCGTGTGCTTCAATTTTTTCTTTTTTTCTATAAGGAGGGGATTGAAATGAAATGAAAAATTTGGAAAATAGCGTTTCTGTTAATAATAATAATAATAATAATGATAACAATAGCATGTGTCTTTATATAGTATGTAGCTTAAGAAAATGTTTACAACTTGAAGTAATACAAAAATCTTTATATCTGCAAAATAAATAGATTAACTGGAAGGACTGCCACTGTCTAGAGGAAAAACAGGTACCCCAAGATGTTTTTTCTTCTCTGACTATGGTATTGTGTAACAGAACCAACTCTAACAATTGCTGCCAACAAACATTTCAATGAGATCATAAGTTGGAAGAATCCTTATTTAATTTGGCTTTCTCAGGATAGATCCCATTAAAGTGTAGATAAGCCATTGGTCTTTGCAATATTAATACTGTTTTTCTTCTCAGAAGAAGAGAAGGATGGCAAAATGAAGGTGAAGGAAACCTTCACAATTTGGCTGCATGTTTTTACTCGTTCAGTGTCAAGTATTTTAACCCAAAGTGAAAAATTCTCATTTTGCAATAATAAAATCTGTTAATAAAATAATTTCATTCTTGGCTTCACTACTTGTAAAGAAAAAGAAATAGAAAAGATCTTACTTCTAACTGGAACAAAAGGGAGGTATGTATTTATCTGTCATTTTTGTCTGCAGTGTCTGTGCCAGGTATATGTGTATTTGTATTATAATGTCAATTTCAGAGAGACAACAGAGAGGGATGTTCTGCTAAATGTGTGGTTAGGTATCTGAGGACAAACACTGAATTAAAAGTGACTGGGTTTAAATTTGGACAAAGCTTTCTGAGAATGGAGATCCTAGCATCTAATTGAAACATGAAGTTAGTTGAAAGAAAAAAATGGAATTTAAAATATTTCTACTGATTTTTTTTTTCCTGGATGCAAAATAAGCAAATACAGAGCAATCATATAAAGATTTACAGAAGCATAAGTTGCTGCATGAAATTGATCTTTCCTGTTTTTTCTTTTTTTTTTTTTTTTAATTTTCATAACTGCAGAAAGCAACTCCTGGTTAATGTAAGCCAGCCTGCTTGCATGATAGTTGCGATAAAGGAAAGACTTAAAAAGGAATATTATTTGTGTTTTGTAGCCACATACCATTCTATTTCTATTTTTTGCTGTAGTGTTTGCTGGTATTAGAAGAGGGAATGGGTAGAGGAAGACTTATTTTTTGTTCCAAGTATAAGGGGAAAGAAACAATCACTGAGTATGATCTGCAGATAAGTTCACTGATGGAATAAATTAGAAAATTATTTGAGACAGGTATGATAATAACAGATATAAGTACTGCTTTATGCCCAACACAGTAAAAATATTTTTAAAGAATAGAGGCTTTAACAGCAGAATCACTATATTTGAAAAAAGAGACATCTTGATCAACAAGAAATGTAATATTTTATGCTCCCTGAAAAATGGTGATACATTCAATTCTTGCAAAGTTACGGGTGCTGTGTTGGTTGTGCAATAGCAAATTTGAGAAAGTGGGTTACTAATCTTAAAAGGTTTATGTAGGTACACAGTTGTAAGGTTTTTGTCTTGCAGCAGACAATCAAACCTATCTTTGACATGCTAAGGTCTTCTAGATGCCAAGCAGCACATGAAACAAGGTAGACGGAGAAGCTCATTGGTGCTGCTAGCAGTTCTTCCAAGACTGCGGCGCAAGCCAGGCTCTCTAACCTGTGTTACATTTCTGTGACCTTGAAATATCTTCATGGCTTTGCGTTGCTGTTGGACTTTGAAAGAAAAAGGACTTTGCATGATCTTCCTACAGGAACATAAAACTTAAATTGCTAATATAAAAATCCTGGCAGAAAAAAAGTTACAAGGCTACATGCGAAATTTCAGAGCTTTCAAATCCTTTCATACTAATTCAAATAAGCTTGGAAAACAAATCATTTTGCTATCCCGGCCATCATATTCTCACCGTAGTAATGGCATTTGGATGTCCTTAGAGACATCCTTGCAATTCTCTGTGGGTCATGTAATAGGTATTTTTAAAAAGTGGAAATAAAGAATAAATCAAATCTTGTGTCATTATAAAAGACAGGATGTTGAGTGAACCACACATTTGTTCAAGGAATCTGAACTCATGAAGGCTAGTACCAAACCATATAGTGAAGAGAAGGACTCCCACAAAAATGAGAGAATAGGTAGCCAGAGATATATGAGCAGCTGCTACCAAAAAAAAAAAAAAAAAAAAAAAAAAAAAAAAAAAAAATGGAGCATCCTCCAGTGTAAAAGATGCAGAGGCAGAAAGGCATTCACCTTGATCCCTGCTTCATTATGGAGTCAGAGTCCTTAGCTGTCACAATTGGAAATAGAGTGGTCTTGCACCAAAGAGTGTAACGTGGTATTTTAGAGACATTTGTTTTTTCTGCCTTTTTTTCTGACTGTCTCTGTTTGCTAGCCAGGCCCTGGCAATTGCAAAGAAGACACTAGAAGTAGCTGAACCTTTCTGAAGAGACAATATAAAAATATTTGAAGACAAACATTTGAATGTAGATCCTATTGGAAAGGACTTCAGCAGATTCAAATGTATCTAAACTGTCTCTCACAGAGATTTGTCTTGCTCGTTCTTAACTGCCTCAGAAACAGAGATTAAATGCTCACCAGAGAGACCAGTCATAAATTGTTCTTCTTTCAACACATCATCTTTTCTAGAAAATTTTCACTAACTCTTTTTGAATCTTGAAGTCATTTAGCTACTACCTTGCTTTTTGTGTGTGTAGTATCTTTAACCATTCTAGTTGCTCTTGTGAAGAGTCTAGTTCAGCAGCATGGAAGCAAAAGCTTTCTCAAAGACTTTGCTTCTCGAAGGATAAAGAAAAAAATAATATTTTTTCCCTTCTGTACAACAAATATTATTCTTGCCCATAAGTTATCATACAGATAGATTCAAAACGTACGCAATTTAGATGCTGTTGATTTTTGTTTTCTGAGAGCATATACAAACAAAGACATTACCAGTTGTCACTGTATTGATGAATATAAATTTCTGATGCTTAACCACTTTTTAATTGAAGAAATTTTTCCTGATATCCAACCTGAACTCCCCTGGCACGTCTTGAGGTCAAGTCCTCTTGTCCTGTTGTTAGTTGCCTGGGAGAAGAGACCCTGATATTGTATATTTGTGATACATGGATGTTTATTAACCATTGTGTTATCGGTTTTTTAGTTTTTTCAACTAAAGCAGAAATATTCTCAATGAAATACAAGGGCAGACTAAACCTGACTTTGCAATATGAAATGTCTTTGTTCTATCCTTGTGTATCTGAATGCAGATGATATTTTAATTAAGTCAACAATTGATTTTTGAGTGCTGTGTAATCAGTCATTGAAAACTATATTACCTTACATTAATCTTTCGTGGTTTAGTGGGTAAGTTCTTTAAAAATTGATAGTCTCTTGTTCTCCTGCATCTGTATCAAAGTAGACATCTGTGTTCCACAGTCATATGCTTAGGCTACTTAAATCAGCTTAGGGTCTTATTGGGTACATGGGTGTATCATTCCAAACTTCAGTGGCCTGAAAATCATACACCAAAATACGCTTAACATTACAGATGACAGAAAATAATGCAGTCTGTTACATAATTTCCATTTCTGTTTACTCCTACTCAAAACTTATCTGGTATTAAAAACCATGAAAAAGAAAATGAGTTTTGTTAGTCCGGTTCTAGTCTTGGAAAGATCTTTGTGCATCACAACACATCACTGCAATGCCAGGCAGAAATAAAGCATCACAAGCCTTTTGCTGGTAGCAAGACAGCTGAAGAAAGAAACAGCTCAGGAAGAAATGAAGCACTGAGACAGGGAAGAAGCACTGCATCATCATTTTAGAAACTGTAAAAGATCTGGTGATTTTTTTACTTGAAATTTAGATTAGTCAACTCTTTCTCTAGCAAGGTATGAAGGGTCACATTTCTGCCAGGCTATACTGTTCCCCGATGGATTTGTGTTAGATTTTCCTTAGGATAACATTTGTAAACTGACAGTTAGTAAATGGAGAAATCCTACAGGATGCAAAGGCTTAATTGACAGTCTACATTTAAAAGAGCTGTGAAAAAGTTGGCAAAAGATCAGTGTCAGTGGTTTTTGTTAATAAGAAAACTATTTCTTGTAGCTCTTCACCGAATACGTAATAGCTCAAGAATGTGGCATGGGTGTCATATTTGCCAGAAGCAAATACTTTTCCTGTATTATATAATTCCTGTAAAAAACCTTCAGCAAGGGGCGATTTATATTTTCATGTTATGACGCTAAATACATCTATCACAGCAAAGCTTTAAATTATCTATATACTTCAGTCAAAGGACCGTGGCATCTTTGTCTAGATCCAGTATCATGGAGCATGGTGGTAGAAGTATTGCAGATATGGAGAAGAAAGCAGCTGTTCAGCAAAAGCTGCAAAGCCAGCGTCCAGTGTATGTTAGTATCCCTATACTAATATGCATGTTGTACTTTTACCCAATTGTTTTAAGACTGAAAATGTAATCTGAATTGCCAGTGTTGTGGAGAATGAACAATTATTCACAGAAAAGAAGTAATAATTGCACATAGCTATTTGTTTTTAATCTTTCAGATCATCTAATTATTAACAAGAAGATTGAGATTTCCTCGTTCAATAGATTTTCCTTTGAAGATAAATTCTTTCCAAAAGAAATCATGTTTTACCTTTTACCATCATAGTTTTTCTGTAGCTGGGTCAATTGTCTTTCACTTTTGGCTAAATAATTAATTTACAAGTTGAAATGTGTCTTATCCCATTTATTCAATGATCTGTGAAGCCTTCATATGTTGTAAAGGACATATGAAAAATCATACAACACTTAATATTTCACTAACTGGGATTTAAAAAAAACCAACAAAAAGACTTCTAAAAATTAAAAAAAACCCAAACAACTTATAAAAAGCTTGTAACAACCTGCAGCTAATTTGGTCTTTTTATATATTTTTCTCTATAAAGATAGCACTGTGATAAAACACTTTGTTGAAAAAGTACAATAAAAGTACTGAGAAAATAGTATAGCTTCTTTCTCCCTGTTAGTCACATAAGGGGTGTTATTTTCATTTATCAAATACATCCTCATAATACAGAAAAATTTCAGATTAGAAAAATTGATGTGAAAATCATTGTACAATTCAATGCCATGTAAGCTTTTAAACCTTGTAATTTCTGGGTCTGTAGCCTAACAATTTTTGATCATTCTAGCATACTATTGCACAAAATGATGACAAAAAAGAAAGCTGTGGAAATAATAAGGGACATAACACTTTGTTATTAATAATACTTTTAAAAATAATTTTTATTTTCAAGGTAATAGAATTTGTGATGTTTGTGATTTATTTCACAAAATGAAAAAATATATAGGATAAAAATTGTAGTGAATTTACAAATACTGTGTAGTAGTCATTTTTACTAATATGAATTTTTAAACAGATCAGATGGCACCACGATCCCATCACACATCACAGATATAAACTGCTTACTGCCTTCAGAGATTCACTTTCTCCTTCACAAAGGGAAAGTTTTCTTGTAATTTGCAGTCTGTCCTGAGCTTATACTAGTAGTATTATACTTGATCTGCAGTTTATGCTCATCGTTCCTTTGTTCTATATATGACTTGGAATAAATAGCTCTTTTAGTATTTGGGAATCTATTTATTATTGTGAATATTCTAGTGCTGGTTCCTTGACCACTTGGTCTTGCACTTTTCTTAATCCATCTCTTTCTTTCTAATCTGTCGCACTGTTAGTGACTGTAAAAATCTGAACAGTAGTTGTTCTCTTTAATTTTTTTAATTCTCTCATTTTTTGTTTACAGATAAGCCTAAAGTAATTCTCCACATCTATCTGAACTGACCTAATTAATTGCTCCTATATTAAGTTTTTGATACTATTTGATCTTTGTCCCTTCTTAGCCTGTTTCTGGTTTAATAGCATCATTCTTGTTCAGCTGCACTACTTGCATTTTAAGTGTAATAGGATGGTGAGAACCGTCATCTGCCATTTGCAAAGCACAAATAAAATAATGAATAAATAATAAAAAGCTTTCACCTGGAAGCATGTGGGGTCACTGAGCAAATTCATGTTGTCATGAATGTAGCACTTGTCGAAGCATTTTGATGTCCTACATTGAGGAGAAATATAAAATAGCAATGCAGACCTAATTCTTTAAAGAATGTGTGTGCATAACCTTATTTAGCTTATTTAAATATAGAATAATGACTGAGGATCCTCTGTTGAGGCTTAAAAGAGCTTTGATTTTGTAGTACTCCACTATAATAAGGTCAAGTTAAATTATAATTCTTGGTACTTGTTCAGTATGTTGACACTGGAATGCATTTTGAATGCAAGAATAAAGCCTATTCCCTAAAATGAGAGATGCTGTTGTCTGTTTGATTCCAGCTGTACACATATAATTGCAGTAGTTAATCGTAAAAGAATTGCGTTTTAACTGAAATATTGAACTAATAGTTTTATTCTACTTTCAGTGGCCTGAGTTATTGATTCTGATTTCCAAACACAGTGAATTAAATGATGTTTCTTTCTTTGTACTATTTCTACTGACTTATTAAAGATTTAGGAAAAATTATTCCAACTTTATACATGATATCACTAAAAATATAAATAATCTTTTAAACAGATTTTAGAGGGTTTTTTAGATAAAAATATTTTTTCAGTGGACTTGACTGATACTGTTAGTGGAGTTTATTGGACCAAGGCTCTTTGCCAAAATACTTTTAAACTGAGATTATTAAAATACAGTTTATTTGCATGGCGTGAATTTAAATATTGCTAATATTTTACTTAGGGAAGGCATTCTATAGAATGCTTCCTCCTTGCATATTTTATCTGCTATATCTAGCCCTTAACCAGAATGAGTAGAGCATTTTTATGTAACACTGAATAAATAACACTTCTGTTCTTAAAAATATAATTTATTTCTATATATAGACATGATGTACTAAAGTACACCTCTGTCTTCTTTGTTATTGTGTTTTTTTCAAGCTGTTACAAAGTTATCCTATAATCCCAAACTCCTTTGTCTTCCTCCCACATGCACATGGTGTTGCTTTACTTTTGTATGAGGTTGAATGATCACAGCTGTAGGAGGGAGGAGAGGGAGCAATGTGCTAAGTGCACAGTACATTCTACAGGAAGAGACAGAAGAGCACCTTACACAGACACGGTTTCTGTGGTACCTCTGTATTAGTGAAAGGATGTAGTCATGTGCAGCAAGGGAGGCTAGAAAACATCATGACCACCACTGCAAGCATTGAATATAGTTATGTCCTTGATTATTAATGGAGAAGTAGGTATACATGCTTACATTACTCACTCTCTTGTAAATAAGAAGGTAGCAATGACTGTTCAGCTTCTTTTTTTCACCATGCACATAATGTAATGAGAGGAATGAAATCAGATGTCAGTTGTGCTGCACATTGACTTTTATGTGGTCTTGTATAAATGATACTAGGTCAGATAAAAATATGCAACCACTACCATTCCACAGAAGAGATCAAAAGCACTTTCTGAAGAAAACATTTCTGAGAAGGTTTAGAGCAGGTTCTGTTGCTTCTTTAGCTTACTTCTCAGATATTGTCTCGCGATTTAGTTAATTAACGTTAACATACAACCTGTATTTGCCTTTTGAATAGGCATTTTTAAATGCCTATTCATTCAGGTAGGCAAAGGCTTCAATACTTGTCTTTACTGTTTTCTGGATTTTCTTCTGTGTACTTAATTTGGAGGTGGAAGAGAATTGTGGGATGAATTCCACTGGATTAGTACAGTATTTTGAACTACAGTTGAATGTCAAAGCAGAATAGGAGAAGTGTTACAAAAGTATGGGCAGCTAAAGTATTGGATGATTATTAGAATTAGGTTTTTTATTACTGCTTAAATAGCTGATATACACAGCTGTTATAAGTCTTTTTACTACTTCGTACTTTAAAATACAATGTTTTCCTCAGAATTATTTTGCTAATGAACTTTACAAAATGCTTCTGTGGTAGTAGATTGGAGAAAAGTGGGTACACTGATGATGTATGCAATGGTGGCTGGTGTAATTGTTTTTTTGAAACACTCAAGATCATGATTCAGCTCAGCACTCATTTTTCTGGATGTTGATGACTTTAGAGAAAGACTATTTTGTGAAGCCTAGCTTCAAGAATTGCTCTTCAGAGTGAACGGAAATAATAATAATAATTAGAAATTAGAGGGTTTTTGTAATTTTCGTTTTTAAAAATGTTTTAAACAACATATAAATGTGTTAATTCCACTCTGCATAAATGGGAGCCATCAATTATATAACAAATTTTGTCAAGATTTTGTGTTGCAAATGTTTTAGTTTAAATCCTACAGTGTATATGATACTGACAAATGAATACTTTTAAATGACTACTTTTGCACTAAGGAAGAATATAAATCAAAGACCTATAAGCAAATTTAATTTCTTATGTAGTTCACAAGGTGAAGTATCATTAGATTTTTTTGTCTCTTCCTCCATAGTTCCTACGGGTGTAAATAACTGTGGAGATAGAGACATCTCAAATTGTGCATGTGAGGCATGCAAGAAGAATGTAAAGCAGGGGCAGAGGCACTTCTGTGTAGTTATTTTGTCCCATTCACGCAGGTCAGGAGAAGACAGAGGCTAAGATGAGAGTCAGACAGATTTGCTAGCCTCAATTGTACTGTTTACAGATAGCAAAATATCTAATTTATGCAGAAGCCCCTGTTCCAGGGCTCCAGACTGTGGGGTGTACACATCAGTGTAAGACACAGAGCACTTCTATAGGCAAGGTAGAGCCCTACATGATATTTCAATTCATTTCGTTAGTAAACAAAAAGTAAAGCAAGTTGCAAATTAATGTAAAATTTGGTCTAGTCATGAATGGATTTTGGGATGGAGTGGAGAACAAAAGTGTTGGGAGACAGGCCTTTTTTACCATTTGCCACTGTGGTGTGGTGAAATAAAGAGAAGCTTGATGTACTCCAGTTTTTCTACAGACACAGCAACCTTACTCTGTCTTTTCAATCTGTAAGTGAAAGAATCAGTACAAGGCAGAGAGTTTTAACCCTGAAGCTTTGCTTTTCTGCAGGGCAGACTCGGGCTACAAAATTCAGCACTACTTTAAATCCAGAACTCTGGAGAGTAATCTCATACTCATTTGTAAATCTTCAAAACCAGCTGATTGTATTTATTTCTTGTAATACGAGTCAAGCATGATCCACTTATTTAATTTTGAAAATCTTATTTAAGTGTATCTTTTTCCTCTCTGTTTGCTAATTGTGAATAAAAGGGACAGTGAGTCTTTGTTTAAAACAGCAGCTTCAAGCAGATATTTAGTAGAATTTTTCATTGCCGTGTATTGAGTGTGAGAACTCACTGGGATGAATATGGATGCTACCTACATCTTTAAAATAAAAATCTATTTAATTTCTTCGTCAGTGTTACTTTTAACAAGAGATTGAAAGCACATTTAGGTGGTTTTTCTTTAGAGACAATAATTACGCATTAAAGGAGTAATAATTTTACTGTTCTATAAATTTCAACCAATCAGTTCCATATAGAATGCCAAAATATTCACTAATCTTAAAAAGTAAATTTCCAATATTTTTGTTGCCCATTTACAAGAGAAATAGTATTCATTAAACTTGCAGTAATTGTGCAGTTCTGAAAATTCAAAAAGTTGTCCAAAATATGTTTTGAACTACATGATTGGAATGCAAATGAAAATATGATTAGAATGCAATATTTCTCATCAAATAAATGCAGCTCCATTTTCATCTTTAATTATAGAATTGGCCTCTACACGTGGTTCCATACACTTCTATGAAATACAGCATGGAAAAAATAATCAAGAGAGAGTTCCTACATGTAATATATATGAGCTTTTTACAGCCCTTTGCAAGAGTTTTAACTTACAAAAATTCTGAAAACAACCTGTTATTTCGTTGTGCTTTGTTTTAATAACTTCAAAATTCAGCATGGGGATAAACCACGACAATGACCACCCATCCTGTGCAGATGGTGTCCATATCATGTCTGGGGAGTGGATTAAAGGACAGAATCTTGGGGATGTTTCGTGGTCTCAGTGCAGCAGGGAAGATCTGGAAAGATTTCTCAGGTATATAATTCAAGAAAAGAACTCTTACTGTATGTCATTTACAAATAGTTGCAGTTAATATACTGAAATAATAAGTTTTCAATATTTTTTACTTCTGTGGGAGATTTGTTTTGCAAAATCCATCAAAATATTTAAAATCATCACAATCTAATATTAGATTTATTAAAATCTGTTTTCAGCAATTATATGGATTTTTATGTTTTCATGTCTCAAAGGATATTATACTTTTACATACTTATATACACATTCTATTTATGTCGCTGTGTTTACAATATATTAATATGCTGTGTACTGAAATGTTTGGCTACCAAAACCTTAATCTAATAAGTAAGTTATGCTAAAATGTTTGCCAGTAGTTTGCTGAAATGCTGATAAATTATATTATCTTTCTGCAAAAGTGCAACTGAACACATTAACTTATAACAAGTGGGCCGTATCAGTTTAAACGTGAGCAGCAGCCCAATGCTGATGAAAAAAAAACTTTAATTGTCCACATATTTCAAATATTGTGTGCAAGTTTAAGTTGGCGTGGCAATCAGACTCTTGGATTGCTCAGCATATGAATCTCTGCATGTTACCAGGTCAAAGGCCAGTAACTGTCTGGTACAGACGAATCCTCAGAGCCTCAATTCTGTGATTATTCCCTCTAAGCTCCCGGGAATGACATACACTGCAGATGAGCAGTGTCAGATTCTTTTTGGACCAACTGCTTCCTTTTGCCAAGAAATGCAGGTAAGGCTATGTCTGTACTTCAGAAAATACACCTACCATCCAAATTTTGTGTAACAATAGCTTTTGTACATGTGTTTGATAGAGAATGTAGCACCTTTGAAGTAAGAATTTTACACTTGCTTTCCAAAAATTAATATGCACATTTTCATTTGTTTATCTTGTAAGTGTTGCTTCGGGTCTCTGGATATCCTGAAACGTGTTTTATTGATACTTTCCTTGCACTTTAGAAACAAAAGATGTCATAGTGTTAAGACACGTTGTTGCAGCACATGGAATATTTGCAATTTGTTACTTGGGTTCCATTTTATTATAGTTTGGGTACTGACTGGCCGTTTCTGACCTTCAGAAGATTATGCTGTGCTTGTGCACACTGTGAGGAGTAACAGTGGTGTTAGCTGGGCTCTCTGCACCTCCCAGGAGGCCCCTGTGAGCCCAGGCAGAGCCGTACGGTGCCATGACAAGAGCAGTTCCAGTACTTAAGTCAGTTTGCTGACATTGCTTCATGCCAGTGTGAAGCAGTGTCACTATATATTAACCTTAAAAAGACAGGTTAGCAAAATTGAACAGGTCTTCCTAATTTTATGAACTAATACTAGTAGACATCTGATTGAAAAAGCAGTTTAAGAACGGTTTTTACAGAGAAAAGTCAACCTTTTTTGACATCAACAGGAGAGACTAAACATGTTGGATGCCCTTAAGACACTAACCAAGACAAGATGGGATATACAAATATATGAAGAGCTTGGAGTATGGATTGATAGAGCAGGGACCAGAGGAACTGTGAAATAAAATTCCATCAGAATCAGTGGGCAGATAGCCTGAAAAGGTTAGGAGTGCTAAATAGGAAAACATAATTCCTTTCTCCTTTAGTTTTTCAGTTCTCGTCCTCTTTTCAGTTTGGACTTAGTACTATTTCTTCAGAGACTTTCATTGAGACTAGCTTTTATCTAAAAGGCCTGCTGAGAGTGGTAGAGTTGAAGAGAAAAAAAAAAGCCATAGTTTCTGGATTTTGTTTTAGCTGTCTTATCAAAAACATTTTCACTCTGGACATGAGCAGTAAAACTCAATGTCACAATTCTACAAATGTTCTTCATTACTTCCAAGGGCTTTTTTCATGAATTTCAACCTTTTTCTTGTTTTTTAGTATGTTGTTTTCAATTAAAGAATGTGATTTCTGTTTTTCATTCTCTAGAACCCTATTTTGAGCAAGAAAATTGGTAGAGTGTTTAGTGTTTCCTGCAGGTCTTCTTTAATGATTAAAGATTCTCAAAAGTAATTGAAGAAAGAGACAAACATTTTGCTGAGACAAGACTTGCTGTTGCATAATACCTTTGTATGCTTTTCATTTGTCGGGATAAATCCCTTTCTTATTACCTTTGTGTTTTGTTCTACTTCAGATATTTAAATTCAGATAGTCAAGTCATCCTGTGCTTGTTGTGTTTGTTTCATAGATGCAGTGAATATTCTTCTTTTGATTTCCTGACTCTGAGCTTTCTTTGGTTTACATTATTATTTTAGAAATATTAGGAAGTTAATTCAGTGAATATTACCCAGGCAGTGTTCCACTGTTTGCACAGGGATTACTCAGGTTCTAGGTGCTCGTAGCTAATTGTCCATTTCTAGTCATCTTCAGTTGTGTTCCCCTTTTCTGACATTCTGTATGTAAGAGGACACCTTTCAGCTAAATCACTTATTTTAAGCTAAATAAATTCTTCTGCTTTTTCCTACTTACTTGATCATTGCTTTATATTTATATTAAATATTTATATTTACACTAAAATTGTCAGAAATTTCCTATTAAATATTGGTATCAATATACCATTTTGATTGAAATCCAAGTGTAATGTGGGTTTGCTGTGAAGAAAGAATATAGTAATGATGCAAGACAATAACAAAGGCCTGTGTTCATTTCAACTATTCTTTTTTCCTGACAAACTGCAATTTAATTTTAGTTCTTCTCATGAAACCAAATGTGTTACTTGGTAACCTTATGGTCTTAACAGTCAGAAAAAGAGAGCCCAGTAACATTTTCTGAAAAGAGAGCAAGGAGAAGAACTGTCTGCAGTTTTTCCAAAATCCTCTGCAAAACTGGCAACCCTGAACTGGAAATTGTATAATGAAATGTTGAACCAAGACATTATTGCAATGAATTTTAAGAACCTTTGATCTATTAGAAATGACATACAAAGGAATAAACAACACTAAGGACAAAATTGAGAAAACATCGTGAGAGTAGTGAGGTAGACGAAAAGTTTTCCAAAGCTTCCTTGCCAACCTCTGTAAAGTCACCTTGTTGGTTTTCTTCTGTGTTCTTTTATCTGGAAGCAAAATTTACACTCTTACCTTCCTCGCAACCAAAAAATCGAAGAAACTTGAGCCTCAGTTTCTAGACTGTCTGACGAGCTACTTACAGCAAGCTTAGGAACCATATTCAGATCTTCTTCTTTTGTTCCCTGCTGTGGGTCTTAAATTTATCTCATCCTTTAGGGAGGTTTCCTGCTAGTCCAATTAGATATAGAACTTCTAAATAATAGAAATAACGTTTCTTTGGTGAAGGGGAAACTCAGAGCAATGGATAGAGCACAGCCCAGAGGATAAGAAAGTCATCCTTCTCTTATGTGTTTTTTTCCTGTGTATGAAGAGAAAGGGAAAAAAAAAAGTTACCATTTGAATTGGGCTAGAACCAAACCTTTTAAACTTCCCTGAAATCCTTCATGAGTTCTAGCATGCAGACTGTGCAACAAAAACATCATCTGTGAAGCACTGTTACTCGGTATCCCATTTAATCATCTTCTTCAGAAATAAAAAGATGTTAGATACAAATAACAAATACGTTGAATCTAACCTTGCAAATAATTACATTTTACGTAATATAAAGATGACTCAAATTTCTCTCTGTACATTGTGCAAATTATTGTGGCTGCCATTGGAGAAATCAGCATTTAGAAGTCCTTTCTAAATTGAATGCAGTATTTAATTGGTTATTGTATCAATTTATTACCATAATTATTTAATTATGCCTAGGCGACCACTGGATATTCTGTGATATCCAGACTACTTTCTTTAATCTCTGTGTAGTGTCTCCTACTCTGCCAGTAACTGGCAGTTTATTATGGTTATAGTTGTTGTCCACAAGCCAGGAAATGAGAGAAACACACTCCTCAAAGGTTCATTTAAATGTCAGTAAATCCAACAATTTATAGCCCAGGATTTTTTGGACATGTTCTACTTGCTGAACAGTTCATGCACTTCAGTATAACTGTGTAAAAGATAAATTATGACCTATGTCACAATCTGATGTTTTTTGGGGCTGGAAGTTTATTTAATGAGCAGAGTTCCATACAGTCTTCTACATTAAGCAACTGTGTTTCATATATAACAGCTATTCAACTGAGAAAATAATGGAGTAATGATGAAAAATAATCATGTTAATTCTACAGGTATCATTGGTAAAATCAATAGTGCATTTGTGCTGAGATATAATTTTCTACAATTGTTAATACTGAGGAGCACTTTTGGACTGCACTTTACAGTCACATTACATGGCAACCTCTGAGAGACACTACTGATGCTAATGATATTCCCTTGCTATCAAGCATTCCTCTTTATAATTTAGTTTATTGAATGAAGCAAAGAACTGAAGGAAGCACTGAGATCCTACTCCTGTATTTTCCTAAGTGAGGCCCTCCCACTCCTCTTTCATAAATGGTGTCCAGACTTTATGTTTTCCTTTTCATCTTTATTTCAAAGACTTCTTTTTTTTCATATCCTAAGCAAAATTTTTAGACCCTAGAAAAGCATAAGTGGATCTCCAGGTTCAAAATTTATACCGTGTCTCCATGCTTACCTTGTAAGGCAGCCAAGTTTGCTTTTATGCCCATGATGTCTCATGCAAGAATCAATTAGATCCTAACGTTGTTTCAGATAACAGAAAGTGAGATCATGGCCCAGAAGTAGTTCTTGGTGATTAAACGGGATTGTAAAACTTGACAATTTAATGCAATTGTTGAACTATTAAATATTGGCTTTTAAGATTAAAGTCCAGGATGTGAATGCTATCTGGTCAGTTCCACTAAAACAGTTCTTGTCATAACACAGCTGTGATCTTTGCAAAGAAGTAGGAGACTGGTTATATTTCATGGTGATTTTTAAGGCATTTCAGGGAAAGATCACAATGAAAAGGACAAAAGTAATGGAAATGCTATAGTCCTGGTGAAATATCTGTACTCATCTTAACCACCACATTTTAAACAACCTTACTTCGCACAAATACTGTTCTAAAATTCCCTTTTTGTCTCTGGTCATTCCTCTCAACTGAACTTTCTTTCCATATGCTTATATGATTGGAAATGCATCCTTCTGATTCACATAGACCTGCCTCACTATTTTAATTAAAAAACCCCAAACAGACAAAACCCCCACAAAACTCCAAAGCTGGAGTGACCTCTGCTACTTCTATAGTACATTGTGACTTTCATGTTTTATTTTACAAGCTTTTGCTGTTAAAACTCATGACTAACACATTCTTTTAAAAAAAAGTCCTTTGTGTGTGCTTGGCAATATTTTGTTTTCCAGTGTACATGCACAGAAATATTTTACAGATTGTGAATAGTCTAATATCACAATTTTAAGTTTTTAATCTCCAATATCTATTCCTTCCTTTGGCTCACCTAGGAAGCTGTAATGGTTGTTGAACTGTACTTTTCATAGAGAACTAGTAAACCTTTGTGAATGTTAGCTTAGCTATCCTGATTTTGACTGAGGAAAGTTTCTTCCCAGAGGAGTAAAATCCTGGTGTAGAAGTCTGTGCCCTGATTTTGGAGTGACTGTAACATTGAGACTGGCTTCCAGATTTCTGTTTGTTTTCAAATCAGTCTGGATCTGCTTCATTGCAGGTTGCTAATGTAAAACCCGCATGGTGTGTCATGGTCTTTCCCTGGCCCTATACAGAAATCTTTAAATGTCAAAACTTAGATGCTGACAGTAATCTCTGTATCTCATACCTCTGCAACAGAAGTACAGTCTGAACAGCAGCTAAAGAGTCTATTTCTGATTTGACTGAAATGAAAAGCCCAGAAAAAAGCCTTATGAGTAAACCACAAATTTTAGTAGTTCCATACCTAGTTTTTCTTGGGTTTGGGGAATATTAAAGTCTACTAATATTGAATGCTTATTTTCACAGTTGGTGAAGTGAGTGTTTTTAGAATACAGTTCACTTACAGCTCAAAGCAGTTTCTATCTGGGAAGGTTAGGCTCATGGTTCGTAGGGAGGCGGTATACAAGTATTTGTAGAAACATGCAGATGCGTACAATGTAGATTAGCAAGCAAAGTGTCTTGATTTGATTTACTTGATTTAGTTTACATGGTTCAAGTACATCTCTGTGTTTAGGTACCCAAAATACCCCAAACCCTGTAAATCTGACTTGATGCCTCTCTATATTTAGAAGAATTGTTTCTAGATATGTAAAGAGCTGTTTGTTATAAGCCATTCTGCAATCATATGCAATTAAGCGTATGAAATTAAGCCTAAGATCAAAGTGTTTAGGGGGGGAAAAAAAAAGAAGGATAATGTATTTAAAAATGTGATGACACAAGAGAAAATTTGACTGTTTTTTGAAAACTTGGATAAATCTGGATGGCTTTTCCACCATTGTAGTCACTCAGAAATGAAGATTTATAGATATTCCAAAAAATATTAATTAAGGACATTATATTATCATATATTTTTTGTGGAGTAGTTCCAACCGTATAGTATGTCTCTCATTTCATACTTGGTATGGAAGCACTTTGTCGTGAATATCTGATACTCTATCTCATTTACTATTGTCATCATCTACATTGTTTAAAAAAAAATGAACAAGAACAGAAATTACAGTTTGTTACTTGAAAAATGCTTGCTAAGATTACCCAGGAACAGGATAGAACTTCTGTAGCTGTTTTTTGGAGACATGCATAAGCTGGTTGTTGTGTTGTTAGCTCAACTTCAGCAAAAAACTGTTATAGGATGAATCAGGAGTGAGTCTGACTGCTGCCATCCTGTCTCTTGTTTCTATACAATGCTTCAGACCTCTACAGTCTCTGACTTTTTTTGACAACTGATGTTACAGACATTTTTATGTGCAAGACTCCCACTGGAACTGTCCTGTTTCTTGGTTCAGACACAATCTTTTGTTGAATTACATTTCGTCTGCTTTTAGTCTTTTTTCAAGGTAGCATAAGATTTATGACACGTTTTTCATGCGTAGTGTAAAAGGCACAGAGATTCATACTGGGTGTACCAATATAACAAATCATTTCACTCAGAAAAAGCAGGTCTTCTGGCAGCCCTGGTTTAAAAAAACCAGCTGTTCTTTATCTTTTATCCTCCTTGCAATGCATTCCCTTCTCCTGATCCTTCTTGCCCCTCTTTGGGCAATATACATATTGAGGAGGATCACTGTGCCTATGCAATAATATTCAGGCCACAGTTCAGCCCCACGTGACCTCTCTTCACTTCCACTTGGTTTATTGTTAAGGGAGGAAGAGACAGCAAGGAGAATGAAGTCATGACTGAAAACCATGGGAGAAGGAGGACTTTTAGAGAAAAATAGGGAAAACTGCCAAGGAAATTCAGGGAAATGTGAGCCAGCATCCTGCAAAGCTGTGCTTTCTTTTGAGTAAAGTAAAAACTCTTTTGTTCTGATACTTCTGAGGGATAGAATGAGCAGATTTTCTTTCCATCTCTAAAATTCACTGCTGACTTGCAACCCTGTCATCTCCCGTCTCTTCTTTCCAGCAAAAATATTTTATTTGTCAGGTTACTTTGTGTCTTCTTTGTGGAGATCAGGTTTGATGGCTTTTGGATATTTTTTTTTTCTAGAGTAATAAATGAATTCTAGAGGAATTATGAATCATTGGAAGAGTGTGATAGCAGCAGTCATTGGGATGGCACAAACAGGAGGGATCTAGAAGTCCTAGAGAAGCATGATTAGTAAAATCTGAGGAGATTCTGCCCACTTGGGGTTTTTTGCGTGTTTAATGTGTCTTTAAACAATTCAGTACCATCAAACTAGTAAATTTAGACAACATTAGTGGACAGCGTGCAGAAAGTAATTTTGCACAAGATAAGATTTTGTGCTTACTCTTTGTTTGGTTTTCAGCATGTCATTTGCACTGGGTTGTGGTGTAAGGTGGAAAGTGAGAAGGAATGCAAAACTAAACTGGATCCACCAATGGATGGAACAGATTGTGACACTGGAAAGGTATGCCTCTGATGGAAAAGCAATATCAACTATACTGAACATCTAATAGTTAAGGAAACAAACTGAATAGGTCTTTGCACTTCTTTTAAGTTCATATTTGCCTCAATTAACATAGAAATAAACTATGTATAGTTGAATGTATTATATGTGATGTATTTTACAATATATATGTCAAAAAAAGAACATTTCCCTACAACCAGTGAATTAAAAAAAAGGTTAGCCAAAGAGACAGATGTTTTAATATTTACGCTGTTTTATTTCAAAATCTTTCTCATTTTGTATCATATTTATGAATACAATGCAATTGTTGCTCTTCTAACTGTAAGTAGAAACTTAAGCTTCTAAAGGTACAGAGTCCTCAGCTATGATTTAAGACTTGGAAAAAGTCTCTTTGAAGGAATTGATACAGATTTGTAGAGCAGAGCACTTGGTCAAAGTGCAAAGGTCAAAACCTTTCAGGATAAGTTTTATCAAGAAATATTTTAAGTGCATGTAAAAGAGTGACAGATGCCATTAAAAGTATGCCATCACAGACAAATTAAATGGTCACTCAAGTCTGACTTACATTAAATGTCCTTCAAGAGTTTTCCAGTTCAAATAATCTGTAATCTTTGTATATATCTGTAAATGAATATAAATAACCTCAAATAGATAACAGAGAAAGAGCATACATATGTCTTGGGATTTTCATGATATTGTGCTGACAGCTGTTTCCCACAGGAGTGATTTACTCTTTGAGTCATATTACATTCACCAGAACTCTCATCATTCTCCTAAAATCAATCGACTAAGACAAAATGTTCAAAAAATACAATTTTACATGTGAAAGGAAAACCAGGTTTTATTTCTGTTACTATCTCAAAAATAATGACAATTGCTTAAATATTTTAATTCTGATAAAATTTGTAGTTGATGCTGTCTGAAGTCAATATCTGGAAAGTAAGGGACATGTCTTTTGTTTGATATCACATGTTTTACATTGAGACTGGGCTGCCCATGCTATAGAATAAGAAAGCAGAACCTCTTAAGAAGATTACCCAGAATTACTGATTGTAATTAAAATGGCTCATTGAGCCAGGCTATAGAGATACCTTATTTATGTATAGCAGTAAAAAGCTAAGCAGACATCACCAAAACATCCCAGGGGATGAGGAAAAAGTATTCTTCTTGTTTGTTATCTGTCCAGGACGAGCTTTAGGTTACACAAATCACTGGCTTTTTAGTGGTATCGTGGAGATGAATTATTGTTGTCTTGTGCTCCTCTTGGGATCTTAGGAAGTGATGGAAATGTCATTTGCATAGCCTGTCCAACTTGGTTGGGGTTTAATTCAAGGATTTATAAGCATCCCTCAAGACTCCCTGTAGGGCAGATGCTATGTCTATAGAAAAATCCATATTTTACCTGCAGCAATACCTTTAAATATATACGAGCTTATTTGATTTGAAACATCCAAGAGCATTACAAAATTTATAGTTTCTGCTTATAAATCTAATATAAAGGTGAAGCCATCTGACATGAAGACTTTTCAAAAGTGGTATAATTATGCCATCATTTTAATGTGGTGATTCAAGAGAGAAAATTAAGATCAATTGATCAGTGAAGACCAGTTTGAAATTGCAGGTGAAAAGGTTACCAGATAAGGATTTAGCACAGAGACTGAAAGTTACAGAAGTGTGTTCTAAAAGTAACTAAAGCCTTTATTGACTGCATTAGTGACACATTTTGTTTTGCTATAAATAGGAGACTTCTTTGTGAACTTTATCCATTGATAACAGTAATTCACCAACCGTTCAGAATGAAAAAAGAAATGAGTTAAATTATTGATGTTAATGACATTAAGTGTTCATGGTCTACTTGTAGCCTCATTGCTTTGTAATTGCTGGATAACAGAATTGTGAAATTGTTATGGTTGGAAAATACCTCTACTTAATAATACACGGGACAGATAGCTGGTTAATTTGGTAAAGCACTAATTTCTGCAGAGTTTATGATGATTTATATGAGATATTGGCATAGGCTACAGAGCATAACAATTGTGATGGGATAGTTTTTGAGTGAGAAATTGCAGTTGTCCTGGGAAATTATATATGCATGCAAGATCATTGAGTTTATTATTACTATTTAAATAAATGCCAGAAATTCTCTTGACTTTCTCAACACCAGCGTTTTGAAGCTTCCATTTTATCTTTGAATACAAGTTGTGAATAAAATCTTATTTTCTCTATTGCTTGTAATATATTTTTCTATTGAAATTATCACTGGATAATCAGGGACAATGAAGTTCTTGCTGGTGGGAACTGTCATGCTGAAACAAGCAACTCCTGAGAACAGCCCTGGACACTGTGCTGTGCAGCAGGATGATGATCCCTGCAATAGGTTTGGGCTGGACCCCAAAATGCTTTCTTAGGCAATGCCCAATCTCAAATTAAGGGAGACAGCATAGTCTGGATACCTTTTCGAGGAGGCATCCTTCATTGGAAATCAACTTATTTTTGAGGTTATGGACAAGAATTGAATCTGCTCCTTGGCCACTGAACCAGAGAAAGGTCTCTGGCTGCTGCATTTACTAGGATAGACAAAAAAGCTTTGGAGAACACTAGGCAAAAATATATCTGACTGATACGAAAACTGTATGTTGAACCACATGTTTATATTGTGCTTCCTATGTGTTTGTGGAGAAGTGAATTGTTTTCCATATGCCTTGATTTTTTTTACCTAAGAGCTGAATTTTCCCCTAGTGGTGTAAGGCTGGAGATTGTATCAATCGGACCTCTTTTGCGGAGCACATGGAGGGGGAGTGGAGCGCGTGGAGCACTTGTAGCCGTACTTGCAACACTGGAATCAGCAGTCGACAACGCAAGTGCCCTGGGTAAAAACGAGTTCAGGTTTCCATTTCTGTTCATCAGAATTTGTGAACAAAACTTAAATGAGTACAGAAACCCATGAAGTTGGCCTTTACCTAAGCAATTAATACTTTATGAATACTGAAAAACTTAGAAGAATAGGTATTTCAGTTTTTTTATCGCATGACAACACTATTTTTCACCTTTTCTGCTTCTGTCAAGAGCCTAGGTAATATTAATGGAAGAATAAAACTTTCTTTTTAAGATTCACCTGAAGAAACAACAGAAACTTAAATTCACATTTTCTGACTTGCAGATCGCCAGTGTGTAATTCTAGTCTTCAAATTTTTTAACTGTAGAAGATTAACTTCTGCATCTAATCCGGAGAACCAAGGAATCAAAACTTTTACAAAGAGATCTTTCTAACAGTTTCTCAGACATTTAGATAGGCTGTCTGGAAACAGAATTTAGATTCCCTATCTTGTGAAAATGAAAACCTTCTGCCATCGGGGATAAAGGGATTTTTACTTTTGACTTGGATAAAATTTGTTTCACTCTGTCTCAGTGACCAGCTAAAAGGTGTTTTCCTTTTAATTACTCTGTACCAGCTTAATTTTTGTGGGTCATATACACACCAAGTGAAAAAGATAAATAGGCGTAGGAGTGGTAACAGAGTAGAGTAATGAAGGCAAGTAAGGCAAGTATAGGGAAGACTAAACCAGAGTGGGTGAGAGTCAAGTCAATGGTTTTGAAAAACTAATAATGCAACAAAAGAGGGAAATGAAGAATTATGGAAGACAATATAGCAGATTTTGGGACAAAATAGACAGAGGGATTAAAAAAGATAGATTTGCATAAAGAATGTTGCGGAAAAGTTGGATATGGCTATACAGAAGCATATAAGCATAAGTTTAACAGAAAATCAGATATGCAGAATACTTTCATAGTTCATGCCATCTAAACACTACTTTCAGCTGTATACCTTAAAGCTATTTCTAGAATTTACAGATTTCTTAATTTCACTCTCATTAATTCATTTTTCTAGGCAAGGTTCCAAATAATTAGCTCCAGTTTCTGCAGTTCTCTCTTCTTTTGCATTTATTCATTAGGACCTGCAAGCTCAACTGGAGTGACCAAAAAGAAACAAAGCATTTGTCTGAACCCTGTAACACCACACTTTTTAAAAGTGAAAAAGGAGAGGTAGCAAATCTGCAGGTGTTGCTTCCTTTCAATTGCCCCTTTGGCTTAGCCCAGGCAGAGAAAAATCATCTCAACTATATCAAAACTGCGGCTGAGGTTCTCCTTACTGAACTCCTACTAGTCCAAGTGCTTCCTTGGGGCTAAGTGTAAATTATGGCTTAGCACCCATCCCTCCTTATATGTAATCAGTACAAAGAGAAGGCAAACATGTTTTGTTCTGTGACTTTTTTTATGGGTGATTTCTGAATGCTAAGTGTCAAAAAAACCCCAACCTGCTATTTTGAATTTGTGTCTAGCATAAACAAACGATACTGTAAATTTGACAAAATATTGCCAACAGTAAAGGGTTGTATTTATGCCATCTTTTCTAGTTCAGGCCTTGAAGGAGAGTGTCATGGGCCCACAACGCAGTATAGGGTATGTGAAAATCCTTCTTGTCCTGCTGGTGTTCCTGCCTTTAGGGACTGGCAGTGCCAAGCTTTCAGTGTCAGATCTTCATATCAGAAGCACGTGCACCAGTGGCAAGCTGTTATTGATGACGGTAAGTATAAATCATCTCCCTTGTTCTTACCATCTGCTTATATGGCTTGTAGCTTGTTGGTATTGTTGATCAAGAGACATGTAGTTAAAACTACAGCAAACAAACAATGAATGAAAATTGAGTCAGCTTTTTCCTATTTAATCAGAATTGTAGTATGAAGTGACTCAGAAATACAGCTTTCTAGAGTAATGGTCCATCATTAAACATGCATATGTCAGTTGTATTTTTTACCTATAAAGCCAAAAAGACAGTGCAGATGTTATGAACCTCTTGTTTTTGAGGAAGGAGAGAACTTATAGTTTAACATTGTATTTCACATACCAGTGTTTGATTTTGGCAGCAATCTGTATGTAATACATGCTGTAAACTTCAATAAGATTTCTTTAAATCCGAACAGCTACTGCATGCAAAATCCTGGCATACTGTATGCATCCTTCCATGCAACAAACTTGCTTTCATACCATATCATTAGGAAAACACTCAAGTGGGAGTATAGTAAGATTAGACTTACATTATCTGCAGAAATAATGTTGGTGTAGAACATCAGTGACTAGAAAACAAATTCCTATGAAATGTGAGTAATAATTGCCACCCCACTGAATTTTCTGGAAATTTTTGTTTTAATTTATTTAAATTAAAAACAAACAAAGGAAAAAGCACAACAAAAGCACATCAGTTATGAAAACAGTTGACTTGAGAACTCAACAAAGTCATAGCAACCCACAGTAAAGAAAACCTTGAATGACACAGGAGTACTGTAAGTGTGTGTTACCTAATTTTAAGAAGTTCATTACTCTAAATTGTTTTAACTCTTGAAAAAAAAAATTATCAGAAGGCATCAGAAAGCATAGAAGACCATTTTGCTATCAACATATTATAATATATATGCCTAACTAAAGAAGGTGGTTTTCTTTTTTTCTAAGCCTTTTCTCAAGGACCAAAAGGGAAAACTTGTGATACTATTTTCTTTAGGCTTGTATATTAGCTCATTTCATTGTAAGAAGAATTCTCTCCAACTATTACATAGGTGCTTATCGAGTCAATTACTTTTGGTTTGTTTTACTAAATTTCATTTTAGTAGAGGACCACACGAGTTATATCCTAAAGGATCTAAATGTTTAAGTCTGACTTTGAATAATATGATTTCATTCAGATGAAAAAAACCTTGACACACTCCTATGCCATGTTAACGAGTATGGATGGTTGCTTTCATCTAACTTCATTCTGAGTGATCCTACTATTTTGAGGTGTCCCTCAGGGTCAAAAGTGGACCAGACAGAGAGTTCCAGTATCCCAGTATACATTGTTCTCAAATCCTTAACTGTTTGCTCTCTTAGTGGACACTAAGGGTGCACCATATCCAAAATAGTTACTGTATGAGGTCTCCTGTAGTCTGTTGAAGTTGTCTGGTGTTGTTGCTGTCTCTTTGAGTTCAGTGTCTTTAAAATAATGCTTAGGTCATCAATTGTGTGTTCCTTTAAAAAATGCTGATACATGCTTAAAGGCCCCAGGGAGCCTTGAGGTTACTATTTAAGGAGTATAACAGGAATGCAGAGGGCACAAACTCAGGCAGCTTTTTAGCTGGAGATGGCTTGTGTCTGACTAGCTTCACATGTTGGCAGAAGAGATCACATCTGTTTGTACTGGTCCTCTAGCCCTGAGGCTGTGTCAATTTTAGTAATTTAAATGTGCCCAGACCACTCTCTGTTGTGTAAGTCAGCTGGCACAAAAGTCCTCTGTCTGTACTTTCCTACTCTTTTGCATGCTAAAGCTACTTTTTTGAAAATAGTCCTTTGCAAATGGCAATTTCCAGTCTAGACTGAACTTGTGCTAGTTAGCACATGCAAAAAAATGTGGCATAGACTGTTTTACAGTTCAGCTGTATAGACAGTAGAATTCCAGTGCCCCTGAATGTTTCCTGGAACTGTTTAATTTACTAATAAAAATGCACTCCAGGAATCTAAAAGTCAGTATGAAGTCAGAGTGGCATAGATTGTGTCCAAGTGAAATCAGTTTTAGGTTCAGGATTGACTTTATCCTTTCAAAAATCTGCAACAGATTTAGGAAGAAGTTCTGAGTCAGTTTATTTGCGAACAAAGATATGAAAATCTCCTGTCATTTTGTACTTCGTTGGCCACTGAGAAGAGACTTAGTTTCTTTTATTCACTATTACTTTCACAGTGGTGAAACAAACTTCACTGTTTAGAAATGAGACCTTTAGAAATACATGGATACATAGGATATTACTACATTTTTATGTGCTTTCATAATTAGAAATGATTTGCAGAATGTTTTAGAAATTTAGTAGAAAATTGCTTGAACTTTGTAAAAATGTTAGAAATAATGTTTCCAGGGTTTGGGGTTTGTTGTTGTTGTTGTTGTTGGTTTTTTTTGTTTGTTTGTTTTTGGTTTTTTAGTTCTTTTAATGTTTTTTCTTTTTTAATATATGAATTTGTAAATTCATATATTTTTCTTCCCAGGGTGTGTCAGTTACTTCATTTTTTTCTCCTTGACCTGCATGTTTAGGAAGTCTGGAAAGTGTTAAGCTTCTTTTTTAACCAATATTTATGATCTGCCAAAAATATAGGAGAATGGAAGTATAGATTACAACCAAAATATTCCAACAGCTGTAATGTGTATATTCTTAATTGCAACAATGAGCATGACATGAGTACTATGTAGGCCAAGTTTCTAGCAACAGCATGCTGTAGGAAGAAAAAACCTCAAGTTTTTCAAACAGCTAAGGAATGGATCAAAATCTTTTTTGTTTTTCCTGTGTCTAACGTAACATCTTACGCTAACATAGATGTGTGCCACACATAAGCAAGTATCAGCTTTAACAACAGTGTTGATGATAATTCTGTATTTCTAATGCTCCCTTATTCTAATATTGCATGTTTTTCCATCCATTGCTGCTACAGAAAAGCCATGTGCCTTATTCTGTTCACCAGCTGGAAAGGATCAACCTGTTCTTCTAACAGAAAAGGTGATGGATGGGACTTCCTGTGGCCAGCATGGGCTAGATGTCTGTGCAGATGGTAGATGCCAGGTATGAATTACTTGTTTTGAACCTGGATATACAGGCACACACCTAGTACACATATATGTTAAGACTTTAAAAGGTTTTTATTTCATATCAGGCCCGCATATATTAACTTTATTGCTGTTGTCAAGCTACCCCTGATACTAATTCATAGAAATATGTCTAACAGTAATGTGGAGATGCTTGAGTAAACTTAATTTGTTTTAAACTGAATGCTTTTTAGCAAAACACGGACACAGTTTATATTTACATATTCTAGACCTGTTTATGCCCTATTCAGAATAAGGTCTTAGGCTGACATTAACAGCACTTTCCCATTGTGGGCACGGGAAAGAACCACGCATATTTTGAGTAGAAAGCAGGAGAGGCACATTGCATTCACTTAGTGGGAAGGCCTGTGGTGTGTGCATTGCACAGGGGGTCTGATGTGACACAGATCCCACCAGGAGATGGGAATGCAGTTGTGTTTCTCTTGGAGAGCAGCTGGTAGAGTTAGCCAACCACATAGGAAGAGCGAACGCAGCAATCTTCCTAAAATCCCGGGGGAGTTCTCTACGGGACAGATCTCTGCCACGAGCTAGCGCAACCCTCATTCTCAGCAGCGCTGGGTCAGGTTGGCTAGGCATCTTGCAGAAGGGAGAGGGGCCTGATACTAAAGGCAACTTTATGACAAACATGGCTTTACTTTCTTCTCCTGCAGAAATTTGGCTGTGATGGTATATTAGGATCTCTGGCTCGTGAAGATCATTGTGGTGTATGCAATGGTAATGGAAAGTCATGCAAAGTTATTAAAGGTGATTTTAACCATACCAGAGGAGCAGGTAATGTCTGTTTGTTTATTTCAAATACTAAGGAAACCAGTGGCTTGTTGATTACTTTGAGCGTGGGGAAATTAAAAAGCTATATTTCTTAAAACTTTGCAGATCCTCAAAAGAACTGTAGACCTAGCTTTTTAAAAATAAGACATTGAAGAAAAGACTGCATAAATATTTTAAAATTTGTTGCAAAATTATTGCACATTATTTCAATTGCGAAATGAAGGAAAAAACTTTCATTAAGAAACACTATTTCATAGAAGAGCCTAATTTTTAAGGAATATGAGAAATTAGATTTAAATCTTTAGCAAAATAGAAGAACTGTAAATTCTTTTAGTGTTTAGATTCATTTAGCATTTTTCAAAATAAATATCCAAGTTATGATTTGTTACCTAGAGTAATGTTGTTAAAATAAGCCAGGCAGTGACAGATCATAAAGCTAAATACGTGAAGAAGTCTAATACCTCTTCATTACTCATTGTTTTATACTACTAATAAAATATATCAAAAAGCCAATAGATTTTATGATGCACAATGAACATGAGCTATCCACATGCTGCTGTGATCTGTCCTGTGAATTGGAATAACTTACTGACTCCAGCACAAAAATGTTGACAGAGTAGAGAATTGAAATCCTAATAATGTGAACCTTGCACTACAAGAACAAGTTTTTTCTTTGAAACAGCATTTGACCAACTATCAGCATTTTTTTTGCCATTACACTTTCAGTTTCTTGAGTAGAAAATGTGCAGAATTTAAAGGTGGTAAGTAAATGGCATCAAAAAATACTGTAATTAGAAGCAGACAGCATATCTTTGAAAAATAAAGGATTTCAGTGGATCTTAGACCGAAGTACAGTACTTTAGGCAAGAGGGGAAAGTTAGGCATAGTCTTCAAATGTTTTTGTCTGGCCCTCTCAAGCTGAACATAAGGCAAAGCAATGATCCCAAACCCCAGATGAGTCTGGAGGACTACAAGATACGAAAAAGGTTCCTGCTAATAAAATCACATTATATCAGCTCTTTTCTATTGAATGTGGAGCTCCTATTGTGAATATCCACACACTTTCAAGTTTTTTCAGGGTGCTGTGTCAACCCTCAATATTGTGGTATTGCCATCTTAACACCTGTGTAAGTTATTTTCCTTCTTAAGAAGCTGTAAGCAATACTTAGAAAGTGTTATTAGGTCTTACAGAAATGAAAGATGCTACTTTAATTTTCATGTTTCAGGATTAGTGAAAAAGCGTTGTAAATGCTAAGTATTTTGCTGTAGAATATCACATAGCTACACATAATAAAAGGTGGGAATATTTTTCCTTTTGTGAAGTTCACCTGGATAATCTAAAATATGGGTTTATTTATTTATGACATTTCTGCCTGCACAGTGGTTTCCACCTGCATTTCCTTTTCAACATTTTTTACTTAAAAGGAATTGTTCAACATACTCTCTTAGTCCCCCACTATTAGGAAGCAATGCCAATTTGAAGCAAATAATTAATAAGTAGATTTCAAACCCAAAGCCTATCATGACAGGGTTTGAATATGTTAAATCAAGAAGAAGGAGAGGGAACAAAAATATATAAAACAAGCTAAAAACCAAGCAGTAGGAGGTTGCTTAGATTTTAGTGCTATACCATTTGTCTTTACATGCTGAGTGAAGCTGGAATTCTTTTTTAGTCATCTGGTGGTCATGGTGACACTGAACTACTTAGCCAGGGATAACTTCACCTGCTCCAGCCCCAATCTCCGGCCTCACTAGTTCTTGTTATGTTTTACTGTGCTATGCTCTTTTAATTGTGTAGCGTTGTATATATATTACACATAAGGCACAGGTCCGTAGCTTTTTTTTCAATTTTGCAAGAATCCTCAAAATATTGCTCTATAAATTATAACTTCCTACACTGAAAAAGCAAAATAGTGGAGAAGAAATAAGAAAACATACAAGATGTAGTTTTCTATGCTTTTCAAATTTTCTGTTTAACTTGAGACATCTGGTTTCATGTTTAGGTTATGTGGAAGCTTTGGTGATACCTGCAGGAGCAAGGAGAATCAAAGTTGTGGAAGAAAAACCAGCTCACAGTTATTTAGGTAAACATTATATATGTTTTAGTGTTAATGTCCTGTTTTGCTCAACACTGAAATGTGCTAGCTAAACATGCCTTTGTGATTGAACAAAACTCTTGAGTAGAAAAGTAGATCTGTGAAGAACTTGTCTAAAGAACGGAAAGAATTATTACAGAACCATTTTTCATATAGGTCTTCTTTTGAACTTTTATCTCACCTTTTTTAGAAAACATTTCAAAGACTATTTAGATTATGCAAAAAAAAATCTGTGCATACTTGCTCATTTCTAATTTTTCATATGAGAAGCACGTTGAAACTACTGAAAAGATTTTTATGCTCTAACATGAAATAATGTGTGCTTAAGACACAAGACACTCTGGACAACATACAGCAGTTCCCTAAAAAAGTCAAACAGAAGTTCTAACATTAGACTCAAAAAGCAGAAAAGTATTGCTTTGCACTGTTTTGAATTGTCTAAATCTTCTAATAGGCAAACTTAATGACAGTGATTTTTTTCTTTTTGTTTCTCCATTTAAGTGAAATTGTCTTTCATTGATTAAAAAAAAAGGTGTTTCTCTTCTAATGAGGTCTAAAGAAGTTGTGTAGAAGAGTACACTTTGTTACCATTATTGTTACAGGGTTTAAGCGAATATATGAAATATCATAATTGGTGTTGTTTTGTGCAGTGTTTAAATTTAAATTGAGAGAGACATAGTATGAGAAATAGGACAATGATATGAAAAATTCCCTGGTCTGGTCACTATTCTTAGTTACTTCAACTGAGAGAATGTTGAAGAGGGTGGATTTTAATTAGAAGAGTCTAGGTTATCAGTGGGTGATTGCTGGTTTGTTTGAGGCCTGCACCTTCGCAGGAGGTTTTGAGATCTGGAATATTTAATTGTTCCCCAGTGAACCACAGACATGGATAGGTAAGAGTGTTGAAACAATACCTGAAGTTTGTCTTTCTATTAAAATAGGTAGAGAATAGAAATAAAAGATTATTTTCTATTTTTTGAGCTTTGCATAAATAAATAAATAAATAAATAACTTAATTAATTAATGCTGACATTGCATTTAGGGAAGTTTATTCATTCCTTATGAGTAGAAAACTGATTTATCCCTTACCATACAAAAGGCAAAAAGAATGAGATGGTTTTTATGCCCATGAAATAATGTCAGTCATGATGCTCATTTGTGAAAGTTGCCAATCAGCTCCTAGTTGCTTGTTACTTTAATTTTATTCTCATTAATTTTAATGGTTTAGATCTGAATGAGGATCAGCCAGTATTCTCTGCAATATCTTTTGTTGAGCCTTACGCCTTTTTTTTTTTTTTTGTAATCCTTTATGGGGACCGAGTAAGAGGTCCGTTGGCATACCTTGAATTAAAACCTGTGTTATTGCACCATTTTGGTTTTTTTTTTAAACTAGCAAAAGGAATTTAAAGTTTTTTCATATGTAGGTATTTTATTCTGAAAGCATCAGAATCTGAATTGAAAAGGAGTAGCTTTTGAATAGGCATAACATAATGGAAGTTTTGGGGAGAAAGCTTAAGTCTTTAGTTGTAGAAACAATATTCTTCACGATACTGTGGTTACAAATGTGAAATGTAATACAGATTAAACTTTTTAATATTTCTGATTGGTTTTCTATCTTACAGTTCTTTATGTTAATTTTTCGTGGCACCATACTTGGTTCTGTACTTGAAATAAGTCAGTACAGGCCAACTGTTTTATTAATTGTCATAAACACATTTTAGGATTAAGGTTTGGAAATAATATAGCTCATTATACAACTAATAATTGTGTAATTGGAGATTAAGTGTAAACACATTATGTTCCAGCATACACTAATAGCTGTTGCTTAGAAAGCAATTTTAGCTGAAGGAAGATTTGATCGTTGTTGTACAGCACAGGTCAAATATAGAATGAGTCCAAATACAGTGCCCTTCTCTGGGTTTCCTTGATGGTCAGGAAACAGAGTCACTATTATCTGGAAACTGCAATGATTTTGCTAAATTGATTAGTAAAACTACAGCCCACATTAGTAGCATCATTGGATAATTGTGCTGTTGAAGCAAATCATCAGAGTAGATGTCTTCTTTGTGTGAAGTATATCAATGTCCACCACACAAACAGGAGCTCTGGCATAGCAGAGGAAAAGACAAGGAATAACTTGCAACTGCGTTTACTGGACTAATTGACCTGTTGACAACTGTCCTATCTCTTCTCACCTGTAGAGAAGCAGAAGCAGGGATACAGCCAAACTGGGTTTTCCTCCCTGCTGAAATTATTTTGGAAAAAGCATAAGATCCTTCTTGTATCAGTACAATATTCCGGAGTGGAAATTATATGTAGCAGTACAGTGGGTGGGGAGTGTTTATTTAAGTCAAGAACATTTCCTAAAGCATAAACGTACTAATTTTTGAATTAGAAATGACTATTTTTAGAAATAATTTCATTTTTTATTTTTAAAGACTAAACTAGCAGTAATAACACTGTAACTGTTTTTGAGATTTGGTTCACTATCAGATACTTAAAAAAACATGATAAGACCAGCTATAAAAAGTCTTTTCAAGCATTATCTAGATTCCTATGGTATAAGACAATGCATTTTCTGTTGCTAAATTTTCATTTATATTTGGTGTTACAAGTTTTTTTCAAAAAGAGAAAATTTTCAAAAAGAGAAAATTCTTAATAGAGAATACAAAAAGAAAAATTAAAATATTTCTGTCTTAGGAGCCCTAGGCTTTGAAATTACAGAGCTCATTCATGAGACACTTGAGTAATGGCACAACAGGTCCAGGCTTTATAATGAATTAATGTGATTGGTTAGTGGAATACAACTACAGAAATTACTTACAGTCTAAACCCTGGAATTTTTTTGTGCTAATCAGAAATGAGAGAAATTATTCATTTTCAGATGAACTAAATAAGTGGATTATTAATTAATAATAATTTGTGATAATTACCTGTGTCATTATTCTCAAATATGTGATCAAACTACCTCAGGGATATGGACCCTTCAGATCTGCAGTGTAAGACAGTATGACGTTGTAATTGCCAATGCTCTTTTAGGCATCCAGCCTATAGGTGTTCCATGTGATTTCTTTTATGAAATGCTTCCTAGTTAAAAAAAAGCATGTTGGGCCACATTTTGAGAAAGGAGGGTGTGGGAAAGAAGATGGTGTCTGAAAAATTTTGAATCCCTCATTCTGACAATGTTAATAGTTTAAAAATACCTAGAACCAAATCTGTGTAATCTTTGCAGACAGTGTAATTTCAGATTTCAAGGGAAGCCAGTTGAGATCCTGGTCCCAACTCCCCCCCAGAGCAAAGCAGAGACCAGAGTCCACTGAGACTAAACATGTTTTCCTTTCGTATATAGAGGACCACAGAAAATGGCTGAGATCCTATGGGTGAAAATTACACACCAGGCCAACAAAGGAAACTTCTTTGTTGGGGGTTACAACAGGCTGCCTAACCAAGAGGAGTCTGTTGATGAAGTGCTCTTACTTCAGCTACAGGAATCATCACGCTTGCAGTCTCTGATCTGGCTTGGGGATTTCAGTGACCTGATGTCTGCTGGAAAAAACAGCACACCAAGGTGTAAAAAGTCCAGGAGACTCTTGGAGTGTGTTGAGGATAATTTTTTAACTGAAGTGATAGACCAGAGTAATAGTGTTCCTGGACCTTGTTGGTTGCTTCCCAACACAGATTTAGAGAGGTCAAGTTTGGTGGCAGCCTAATCTGCAATGATCACGCCCTGCTGGAATTGATGATTTTAGGGATATGGGCCAGATGAAGACTAAAGCCAGGACTCTGAATGTTATCAGAACAAACTTTCCGTTGTCTAAGGAATTGATAGCTGGTACGCCCTGGGAAACTGCCCTTGAGTGTACAGGATCAGAACAGAGCTTGCAGCTCTTTAAAGATTTAGGATAATAATTTTTAATAACAATTAAGGATAATAATTTTTCCTAGATTGCAAGAGCTCTTGATTCCAACATATAAGAAATCAGGCAAGGAAGACAGGAGACTAGCATGGTTGAGTAAGTACCTCTTGGTCAAACTGAAGTGTAAGAAGGGAATGCATAGGCAGTGGAACCAGGGACATATATCCTGGGAAGTATACAGGGATGCTGCTCATATATGTGGGGATACATTCAGGAAGACTAGGGTACAGGTAGAGCTGAATTTTGCAAGGAATGGGGAGATTAATAAGGGTTTCTACAGGTTTTTAGTCAGAAAGGGAATAGTAAAGAAAATATGCACACCCACAATGCACATTGAAAAATAAGACGGGAAAAACTAATGATGATGGTCATGGAGAAGGCTGCAGTGCTTAGCAGATTTTTGCCTCAGCTTGAGTGGTAAACACTTTCCCCACATCTTTCAAGTCCTTCAACATCAGGGCAGGGAATGGTGGAATGAAGTTCCTCCCATCATAGATAAGGTTTGAGACCACCCAAGGAACCTGAATATACACAAATATATGGGACCTAATGAGATACATCCCATGGTCCTGAGGGAACTGGCTAATGTAGTTATCAAGTCACTCTCAAGTGTATTTGAAAAATCATGGCAGCCCAGTGAAGTCCCCAGTGATTGGAGAAAAGGGACTATTGCACCATTTTGAAGAGGATAATAAAGAGGACACTGGCAACTACCAGTCAGTCAGCCTTAGGCCTGCTGTAGTTTTCAAAAAGTTACTCAAATTTCAGGTCTTAATGCTCCTAGGATGGCTTGAAGGAACACCTGAAACATATAATGGACGTTTACTTAAACAATTACTTCCTTAACAAAAAATATCAGTGAATGTACTTTCATTTAGAATTGAATTTCAGATATCTTTTACATTTTCTATAAAAAAGTTGGGATCAGTCAGAATGGCATTATTTTCATACTTTTTTGGAAAGCATGACTATATTTTGGACAAAACAAAACACAAAATTCACGATCTTAATACAGTAGAGGGATTTGTTAATAGAAAAAAAAGGGTTAGTAGGTACTGATTTACCACGTGGAGGAGCAGAACCAGGGCACTGTTGCTCGCTGCTGAGAATTTGGAGATGCAATAGCTAAACTGTGATTTATTTTATCTTTCTGGCTGTGTAGCCTCTTGCAACTCATTAAACTTGGAAGAGTGTGTAGCCCTGGTACAGTAATTAAAAAATACATTGCACTCATCAACATCACTTAAATGCCATTGTTATGTCAGCTGTTTTATGGTCTACAGAGATACAGTTGTAATTAGTCCCCTTGGTTTAGCACTGAAATTGTGGTTGTGGTTACAGTTGTGGTAGGCTTTCCCAGTCCAAGTGTTCTTTTGTTGTCTTTTCAGTTGTACGTGTATTGCTTGAATTACCTCAGAGAGGATACACTTGTGTGCTGAATGTTCTTCCTATTTTGGGTTACTTTGTACAGGGCAACCTCCTCTGTCAAAAGTTAAGAAGAATAGGAATATGTGTGCGGTATGGAATAAAACTCAGTGAACTTGCTTACAAAATGGGGTGTGACAGAGTCAAGAACAGAAGCTGCACTGCCTGAATCCAAGTCCAAATTTAAGACTTGAGGACACGCTTTCTGACTTTGTCTAAGACCAGTGACTCATATGAGGAATCTGAAAGCAGAAAATTCAAGATCTGGCACATTTTTGTATTCTGGAGCTGGAATTCCAGTTTCCTGCACATGTCTGCAAGCTATGGCACACACGTTCATTTTAAAGACCAGACAGAATGATTTCTGCTGCTCTCTGGGGAGAGGATGCTGCTCCATCTGAGCAGCATGACCCGGCTGGACCTTGGCACATTCGAGTACATTTCTTTAATTTCTCCACTGAGAAGAGGATTAGCTCCTACAGTTTGAACACTAAATGGAGCTTAATTACCATTAACAATTGAACGTTTAAACCTAAAACACCAATTTTTAAATCTTTTAGAATCACTGGTTCTTTTTAGTACAAGACTGTTACACAGTGTAAATGGATTTTGTAGTCTTAACATTTATTACACAGTGCTGCAGTGGTACACATCAGTGGTGTCTTATTCAGTTGGATTCCTGCCAGTCCATAGGCCTGTTGCCATTGTTTCCCATAGAAACAAAACATAACAGTATAAATATGAATAGGAGAGGACATGATTACAGGAGTGACTCACATTAACTTACAACTTTAAAAAGGGAAATTTTGGAACATGTGGAGGTTGTCTTACAACAATCTCGTGCCAAACATGCAATTTCAATGAAGACAAACGTGTAAAACTTCTTGTCCAGAAGGTGACTTCAAGTATATTCTACTTCACATGACTATTCAGAACTGATTGGAACAAAATAAAATAAATAAAGTAAAACAAAATAAAATTACAAATAATTCACAGAAGAATCTATTCCATTTACTAATGTAAAATCCTTTGTTCTCAGTGTATTAAATATGTCTTACCTGGCTTGATCATGTTTTTAGATATAAATTAGGTTAGCATGAGAAATGATTCAGCCAAAAAAAACATGCTTTTACTGCTTGTTAGAAGCACCCAATTATGTGGTAAAAGTGTATAAAGTCTTATCATATTCTAAGGTGCAGAAAAGGCAAGTGTAGTTATTAGAGAGGAAAGAATTCTGAGCTAGAATTTTTTCTTTTTTAAGTTTTAGCCTAGTTCTACAAATCTTGAAGAGTCTCTTATGGAAATAGTGTTTCCCATGCTTTTATGGATTATAGAAATGACCACCCTAGGAATACAGAATAGTTCCCTTTGCCTTAAATTAATTCAGTGTTCAAATGATGAATTATGCTGGAGCCTGTCAGTCCTTTTAGGCATTAAAACACTGTTGTTATCTTCAAGTAATGTTAAATGTTAAACATGGTTTTTGCCAGGCATTCCATCCAGAAGGTGTTTCTGAAGTATATACCAATTGAAGTACAGGTGCAGTAGGATCCATAAATATCTTTGCAATCAGAGTTAGGTAAATTTCACCTACTTTTTAAATTATTCAAACAGGAAGTGAGAGGAGAAGAAAATCGCTACTGAACAGGCACCTTTTATATTGGGCTTTTTTCATATATTTTGCAGCTCTTCGGGATGCTGGAAAACAGTCAATCAATAGTGATTGGAAGATAGAGCATTCTGGAACATTCAATATTGCTGGGACCACAGTCCATTATGTTCGGAGAGGTCTCTGGGAGAAAATATCAGCCAAAGGTCCCACAACATCACCTTTACATTTACTGGTATGGCAATTTTCAGGTTTTTTACTTGATTCCTATGATATAGCATAGTAACTAATATTTTTTCCCGACTCCTCACGATAATGAGATCTACATAAGATATACATACTTTTGTGTTTACATATGTATCTACAAAAGTGGGAAGGGGGTGGTAGTGAGCAGAGAGAGAGGTCTGTCAGCCTGCTTGTAAAAAAATGCATTTAAATCCAAGAACAATCTTTACATTGTTGAGGCAGGATTGAAGGTCTCAGCATTCCTACAAATGTCATAAAAAGCTGATGTACCAGCTGAGGATAGAGATTCAAATTAATTTCAGATGGTTTTATTCCTGGCTGACTGTAACACAGCATCACCATTTCAGAATTGCAATCACCAAGTTCTCCATGAAAAAGTTGAGTTTTGATGCATTTCAGTGTAGGGGAGGAAAAGTTGATAGCCACCATGAAGAGGGAGAGATGACAGGGATGTACTTAACAATTCAAATCCTTTAAATTAAAGGAATTTTCTTAATAAAGCAAAATATTTTTTTCCCATTGGCTTGATTTGGATACTCTAATTAATTTCTTCCAGCAAATCCATTATGAGGGCCGAAAGGCAATAGAGCATCAAGTCACTCTGTTGTGCTTTTCAAGATATCTCCTTGCAGTTTGGACTTTGACTTCCATAGTATCTGTGTATGTAGGAAGGACTTCCTTCTTTGTGTCTTGCAGGTGCTGCTCTTCCATGACCAGAGCTATGGTTTACACTACGAGTACACAATCCCACTGGATCCTCTCCCTGAAAATCAGAGCTCTAAAGTACCAGAGCCCCTTTTCATGTGGACACATTCCACCTGGGAGGACTGTGATGCTGTATGTGGAGGAGGTAAAATAAGAGAAAAATGTACAAACACACACAGACACATGTATCAAAAATGCATATGTGTATACAATATGCATGTATATACACATTGCAAATGTGTGTGTATATGTATAAACACTGTGTGTTTATATACACTTACGATTCTGGTGGTCAGTGTTGTATATTTAATACCAATATCCTCATTGTGGCTTGTATGATTCCATGCAATGTGGACATACATCAGTCTCATGCTTCCTAAATGCATTAAAAAAACTGTGGTAACTGTAGGAAAAGATTCAGACTAAATAAAAAAAGTAGCAAAAGATGGTAATGAAGGAACAAAATCTAGACTAACAAGCAAATTCAGGACACAGTTTCCAAGAAGAAACACAAGTGCAAGAGCTAGAACAAGAATAGAAAGTGCATTCCACTCTATTTGGAACTACTGAAGATAAATGATCTGTAAGAGACATTTCAAACCACAGAAAAGCTGAATCCCAGTCTCAGATCAAATAAGTACGTTAGTAACGTAAGTTGAGGATGATCCAGAAACATATGGAACAAATATTACAACAGCAGATATTAGTATGCTTATGTGATATTTTTCCTATGTTTATTAACCATAAAAAAATGTGATTTTGGAAGAACAAAGTATGATTCTGAAAGCAAATATTGGAATATGAACAGTATTGATTTAACAAAAATATTTAAAATTGTTTTCTAGAAGATGCTATTTAAAATTATAATTACACTGAAAAAACACTTCAGAGAAGTTTGGGTTTTTTAAATGAATGTGATGTACAGTGATCTGTTCATATCTTGTGCAATTAGTCAGCCTGTGAACACTGTCCTGATTTTTGATACTTGTCTTTCGTGCTTACAATCTTGACAGTCATGGTTGCTCTGATCAACAGTTCCGAAAACTGCAATGCACGTTGTGATTGAATAGGAAAACCTGGAAATGCTTTTCTTTCTAATAACAGCAGCATAAGGAACACAGTGTTCTAGCTCCTCTGACTCTGTGAACAATCCTGGTGTCATGAAAGATTGCTGTAGTTTCCATAAACATGCTTTTTGTGGTTTGGTAGGAAAGCTTCTTCCCTAGTAGGTATTTTGTACATGGTGCTAGTAGCATCCTCTGATTCTTAAAAGTGCATTCCTGATTACTTGTGAATTCAGACTTCACAATTTCCTGATGGTTTTTTAGAATACTTTTAATGCTACTACAATCTGTCATTATTGCCCCAAATATTTGTGAAGTTACCTATCATCTGCAGAAATCTTAAAACGCAGTGTGTCAGTAATTTATTCTACATTAGTGCTTAAATAAATATTTAAATGTTTTACTCTAATGTTTATAATTTTTTTCTGTTGTAACTGGCCTTTATTTTATGTTATTGTTTAAAATAGCTGAGTTATTATGAAGTTCCATAGATGTTATTCTTACTGCAAATATTCTGAAATACTACTGGAAGATTTTTCTTACTTTAGGCAAAACTATTTTCACTCTTCTTTGAGTTTCTGGCCTAAATATCAAGCAGTAATGAAATTAAAATACTGCAGCTTTTACCCTAACTATTTGTGATTAAAATTTAGCATCAATATTTTGATTAATCTGAATAAATAATATAACAACTATCAATAGTTTTGCTTAAATGCTCAAAGTGTGTATCAGTATGAAACTATTGATGAAGCCATGTGGTTTTGTGTATGTTTATATATGTAACTGGTCTGCGACCTCCTGTGTTGCAGAAGAGCTTTCTTCGTGTGGAAGAGAATATGAATATACAGATGTATATATAAGTGCAGAAAGAATTGTCAAACATTTCAAACACTGTGATGTGATAGATTAGTTGCATGTGCTCTCATGTACACAAGCACTGTGTAAAATGTCAGCTGTGGTCACGCACATAATGTGCATTTATAACTTAACTGCTCCATCCACAGGCTCGTTTTTGACCTCTGGTGAACGTTCATGCTTAAGGCAGCCCTGCTCATACACGCAGCCCCTTTGCCAGTAAACTTCCAGACAGTGTTACAAAGTAACTATAGGAACAAATGGTTATGAGCCTGTTTTCTACTAAATGAAACCCTGAATTCAAGGATTGCTAGTTTTCTAAAATTTAGGTTCCAGTCTAATTACAAGTTACTGCTTGTGGTCAGTATTACATTAAATTCTAATTTCTAATGTTTCCATGTTCAAGAGACACCAGGCTCCAGGCCCCCCATCAGGACAAGGATTCTGTACAGAGCATGCACTGGATCTTTGCAGCTGTACTCAGCTTCCTACATGGTTACCCTGCAGATCAGGTCTTCAGGCTTCTTTAGTGCATGAGAAATAGTGCAGGCTCCCCACTGAAGGATGCATGTGCTGATTCCCTTTATCTGAGTGCCTGCCACAATTTGTCATTCCTGTCCTCATCTTATGCAGTAATTAACAACCGTACTTTTCTTTGTAACTTTCTGCAAGCTTTGCTCAGCACTGGGGTTTCAGTGGTTGAGAAAGAAAATTATTCCAGTAAGAGTAAGGGTTTGGCCTATAACTAGTTGCAGGAGTAAAGCAGAAAAACTCTGTTGATGGTGGTGTTCAAAGACTAGGTTAGAAACTCAAAATGTTCCCTACAAACTGTAGGATTTCTTTCAGGCTCCCTGCTAGCTTTGAATTTCTTACACTGGTTTTGCAGTTCTTTTAGCCAAACTGTATAGGAAATAGCTGTACCTGTGTCCTTTCTTTAACAAAGTTGCATATTCCTGGTTTCCTCACATACCTGCTTCTTTTTTCACTAGGTGAAAGAAAGACAACAGTCTCTTGCACAAAGATTATGAACAAAAATATCAGTCTTGTGGACAACAAGAAGTGCAAATATTTAACAAAACCTGAACCACAGATCCGCAAGTGCAATGAACAGCCCTGCCAGACCAGGTAATAGTGATTTGGTTAAATTAAACTGTAATATCTAGATGTAAAAATCATAAAGTGGACTGCTTCTGGCAATGAATGTGTAGTTAATACATTCATCCAAAATGTTATAACGCAAAATGTGGGGAAAACAGAAACGCTGGAAGTTGTTTCTCTGGAGTTGTAATGAAAGAGAGTCCTTAAGCCCCATGCCTAAATCAATTCTTATTCAATAAAGCGATTCATTGCTTTTCTCAGGAACTCTTCTCACAGACTGACCTGTGCTACAAAACTGAAATTTAAATGCTGTTTATATAAAGATATATATGGGATTTAATCCATGCTCTTAATTTATTATCTACTTTAGTGGGTTTTTTTTCAATCAAGGCTCTGCTTCTTAAAAGCTCTTGTTAAACTCTGGGTACACTAAATAGTAAATAAATAAATAACAGCTGTCAATCACTGTTTCTACATTTATGCAACTTGAAGTATAGAGAGCTTTGCTCCTTTCCTCCCTCTCTCACCCTTGTATGTGGATCAATAAATAGGCTGAACTAGACTCTGATGGCTGAGCACTGGAAGAGGCAGGAGGCAGTGCCGCATGCAGCCCATGCCAAGCAAAGCCCACCACCCACTGGTGTCCCTGCAGCTGAACTGGCAGCCTGCTCCTTGCACTGGCTGACCAGGACAGCACAGTGGCCCATTTCAGAGTGGTTTCATTTGGTAGCTAAGAATTATGGCTTGAGGAAGTCCTCAAGAATTGTGTAGACTTGTTTAAAGCAAGTTAGAGCAAGTCCACACCTTTCAGGGAGGGGAGAGCAGCTAGCAAGAGAGGGCTAGCACCCACAGGAGTAAGCACTGGGATCAGTCTACTGCAGTCATCTGGAGGACAGGTAGGTGACATTTTTAAACAATACAATGCAAAATAAAATGAATGCAAATACAATTGAAGAAAGTATGTGAAGTGAACTAGAAGACATAGCTTTCTTGGAAAGGATGCACTGAAATTGATAAAATGTGAAGTGTGATACATTTTAAGTAAGACAAAACCACTGACATTTGTGGTTTCCCAAACTAGGGCATTACCCTTTGGAAGGGTATTTATATTTCATTATATGCATATTTGAAAATGCCTTTGTTTTATTTTATTAGCATCACTGTTCACTTAATGGATAGAAATGGAATAATCTGATCTTTTTCTGAGGCATTTTCTACCATAAATTTTCAACATTCTGTGTGTTTTCCAGCTTATTAAGTGAAAATTTTAAAATGTTGCTAATTGTTACTCAGAGATGCTGTGCTGAGAAATGTAGAAAGATTTAATGATCCTTAATGATCCAGTTTTTAATACACTGTAAGTGATCATTACAAAATATTATTAGCTTTCAACAGAAATGTTACTAAAGCATACACTTGCATAACTACTTATTTGCTATTGGCATTTGAAGAAATACCTTAAAAGTCTATCTAATTATCTTGACAGGCTATGATTTTTAAATTATATGTCTTGACAGTTAACAAAAAACCCCTTAGTTATATGTTTTATTTTCTTGCTACAAATGCATGACAGAAGGTTGAAACAAATTTATTAAATCTCAGTTTCCTAAGAACTCTCCTTGAAAATTAAGTCTCCTTGAATAGGCTTGTGTACTGCATCAGGAGCAGAACTGTTTGATTTTTTAAGGGCACATGGCCATAATCTGGATCTACAGACCATCTAGGGAAAATTATGTTCTAGAACGATTGCTCTCCAGGTATGTGGGCTTTGCCAACTGCGTCAGCCTTCCTTGCTGCTGTGATTTAAACCATGCACCTTGAGTAAGGCCTGACTCTGAAGAACATGAAGAATTGTGGGCTTTTGTCCTTTCTCCAGAGCAACGAGTCTTTCACACTTGAGTGATTCTTTATTGCAACAGAGTATTTTCAAGGAATGCTGGACTTTACATGCATGGCATATGCTTGACATAGATAGACATACAGAGAAAAACAGGCAGGCTGATCAAGGATCTGTCATCTTTAAAATGTACATGTATTTTGGAAGTTTTCCTATTGGAATTATAATTAGAGAAAGTACTTTGAAAACATAGGGATAGTGGACTGCAGAAGGAATTTATATGTACATTAATAACATATTTAAGGAAATATATGTTAGATTAATAAATACTCCATTAGCAAAAGGACAGTAAAAGGAGGCTGAAAATATGCAAGTGTGTCTTGGGTGTATACACTGGTGAGCAAAGAGAGCCAGATAACGTGATGGTATTTTTCCCTTCCTGATTGATTATTACTGCATTGCCTGTGTTTCTTTGCAGATGGATGATGACAGAATGGACACCATGTTCAAGGACATGTGGAAAAGGAACCCAGAACAGACAAGTAGCCTGCACACAGCAGCTCAGAAATGGGACCCTGATCAGAGCTAGGGAGAGGGATTGTCTGGGGCCAAAGCCTGCTTCTGCACAGCGCTGTGAAGGCCAGGACTGCATGACTGTGTGGGAGGCGGGAGTCTGGTCTGAGGTGCTGCATTTATTTATACAAATACTCCATAGTGGTTATTTGTGCCTTAATATTTTTTGGAAATAAGGTTATTTTCAACATCAAGTGGCACAGCTCAGCCTAATGATTTTCACGGTCCTCACGCAATAATTTGGCAAAGGGTTCAGGGACTAGGAAAACCAGCTGTGTAGAACTACTACATTTCACCTAGTTAATGTCATGGAACAGTTTCTTCTGGCCAGTTCTCAAGCACGTATAACCAAGTATGTCCTGACTGTAGTAGTGGGTAACTAGGGGTAAACAGAATTAAGGCACCACTTGCAAGCTACAAGACCTTGGGCTCAGAGTGGCGACATCTGGGATGTACTTTTGTACCAAGGAATATTGATCAGCTGATGGTTGATGCCATCCTGCTTCAGAGAGGCTTTGAGGGGAGCTTCTGGCAAAGAAAGACATTTTTTTCCCTTCCTCTTTCTTCTCTGCTCTTTTTCCAAAGCAACAGCAATAGGCAAATGGGCTTGTAAATAACACAATTTCACATATGTTGCCTCCTGAAGGATTGCTGTAAAATGTAATTATTTTTCAAAAAGCTTTATTAATTTAAGATCTTTAAATGTGCTTGTCCATTTGGCTTTCTTCATCTTTGACTTCTTCTCAAATTAACTGACCATGGAGGAAGAAGAGTGTTGTTCTCACTGCCATCTGGACAAGATGAAAGGGTTATTTGGAACTTCTCCTTCCTTGGAAGAGTAAGGGCAATTCTGATTGCCTCCCATACTAGAAGCTGTGATATGGATCCTTCCGTGATCAAAATACAAATAGCAGCTTCTGAACGTGGGTGCAGTCCCTTCTTTGGATTGCTCTACTCAGCAGAACCCCTTGATCCTCAAGCAAGAAAGAACTAACAAATAGGGAATGTTTTCAAAGATGAAAAGCAGATGCTAAGGTAGAGATAGGAGATGTAAATAGCAGCAGTTTCTGGTGTGGTACACAGTTTTATAATGCAAGGGCTGGTTGTGAGAAGAAAGATATCCATTTACAGAGGTGAGAAAAAGAAATACAGGGATTGTTTAGTCAGTTTGTTCTACTTCAGAGATGAGAAATGAGTGAGCATGTTTTTGTTGGAAGCAATAAATATTTTTTGAAGAGCGAGGTATTTCCCATGGCCATTCCTACTACCACCATTATGTAGGAAGCTAGCCACTACTGCTTCCTGCGGTTATAATCAGCTTGGCAAAGGAGAGTTTTGAACTGCAAGCAGTAGGATGATCAAAAGCAGTGATAATGTTTTGAGAAGGAAATGGCATCATTTTTGGCAGTGTAAATGGGAATGGTGGAAAAAACCCATAGATTAGGACCTTCTGAGCAACTTGAAGAGAGTTTTCACATACTGTCTATATAATGACTTTGAATTTTCAAGTTCAATTTGTATTCTTGCATAGTTTTGGAATATTTACTTTTCCATTCTACATTTTTTTCCCCTCCCAAAAAAGGCCTGTTGGACACTAACAGAGCTCTTCTGAAGTTGCTTCATATCTTATTCCTATGAACATTATTTTGATTTCGTTTCATTGTATTTCCATTCATTTGAAGAAGAAAGATTGCCTAATATGTTTAGTATAACACTTTACATCCATTTAATAATAGCTTTTCAGACACTTTCTGATTTAAAAGCTTACTTTTTCTTTAAGTTTTGATCTAATTTTAGGTAAAAATGAATCGATTATCATTCTATCCCATAAGGAATTTTTGTTCAGTTTTTATTTTTTAATATATCTGGTGTTGATGCAATTGAAGGTTGGCAGTCAGGAGATCACTGAAGCTGTGAAATATTTATGTTGGCCTGGGAGAAGTCATATAGAAGGGGATGAAATGGGGTAAGTGAATTTTGTAGAAATCTGAAAAACATTTTTTTCCAACAGTGCTCTGTAAAGTGTGGTAAGGGAGTACGGCATCGAACTGTGAGGTGCACCAATCCACGCAAGAAATGTGTTTTGTCCACAAGACCTAAAGAGGCGGAGGACTGTGAGGACTATTCCAAATGCTACGTCTGGCGAATGGGAGACTGGTCTAAGGTGAGTAATCCTTGATTCTAGTTCTCCCCAGCATAATACATTTCACAGGTTGAGTTCTTAGTAAGAATTATTCTTATCAAAAGTGTACAAATGTCCCAGCTGAGGGAACAATAAGGCTATAAACAAAAAAACCCAACCCTAAACTGCTAGTCACAGTGAGCCTACAGTATAAATAAAAATCAGGAAGAGGAAATAAGTGTGAGATAAATCTTCAATATAATGCAAATCTGTATAAACTTACTGTTGTCAGTAGGCAGGCAAGCAGCTTCAGAAACTGCAGTTAACTCCAACCTTACAGTTTACATATTTCGTTACTTTGTGTTTGCACATTTTATTTGTGTTTTCAAGTACACTCTCCAGCCTTATACAGTAGCACCTTTAGCGTATTAAATTTCCACATAAACCTTTTAGCTTCTAGGAAGCATCTATTACCATTATTCTGTTATTATTCTTTTATTATTATGGACACTCAACGTAACTATCATTACATTATTTCCTTGGCATATGGGTTTTGATTTTAGCGAGGTGGATAAGCATAGGCCAAACAGTAACAAATGATATTGGTTAGATCTGTGATTGATCTTGAATATCTGAGTTTTGGAATATCCAAAGCATGTTGAAGTTCTGAAATTGAACCTTGTCAAGGTTTTCTCTTGCTGTGTCACATACTACACTTTAGCAGAAAGACTGTAATCTCTTTTTATTTCCTTTGCTTCTCTTCATAACTTTGCACACAACACTTTTACTTTCAGGACCTAACATTATTGCAGCATTTTTTTAACTTGCTTGTATGGAGAAGTATTTAATGTATTTTTAGTTGTCTTTCATGTGATGTAGGAGCTGGAAACAAGGACTAAAGCCAGCAGTGTATGACTAGACAGCCTTCCAAGAATTAGCTGCAAGTACTCCATGAGTAACTAGCTACTTCAAAAGCACATAGTACAACCATTATTTTTTTTTTAAACAACAGAAGCAACTAACTTTCAGTAGCAGTATTACTTTTACAAGAAGATACGTTTGGCAATAAAGTTTAGTATTTCCATTTCTCTACCACATAACTACGATTAAAACCTGCCTCATTTAGCACTAGCACCAGTAGGAAGTAAACCATGGAGAAATGACCATCTGCTTTCTTAATTGAAGCAGTCATTCAAATAGGGGTTGATGAGGCTATGTGGGGATGCTCAGACAGTTACACTGTGTTCCCAGTGCCCTCTGGAGAGAACTTTATTCTCTAATTCAGTACTTTTCACAAACATCCATGTCATAGATGTTTTGTACATAGATGTACAAAAAACTTACATGTTCCTGTTCAAAATTTACTGACAATCTTGTATTTTCTGCTCTCCTCCTAGAGTCAAAGCTGTAACACTCTCACCTAAATTGTACTTTGAACTTCACAATTAGGACATGAGGAGTTATGGAATTGGCAAAATCTTCTGAACAGTTAACATACAGTCTGACTGTGACTTGTACGGCAGCGATTTCCCAAGATTTATACTAAAAAATAGATACTTTGATTTGTCTACAGAGACACAAGTTCAATTTAAAATATACTTGGATTACCATTTCTTTTCTCTTTTTTCTGTTCCACTGAAGGAGTACATAGCAACATGAAGTCATGGCATACATGTTAATATGTCTGCAATGGTGAAAACAAATTAAAAGCTCAGATAAATGTTAATCTTTGCTCACTGTTTGTTTCTAACCCAGAGGTTCAGTGCAGCCTTCTGTGTTCACTGTTTTTACTCTTTAGGATTGTTCTTGACATTGACAGAAGTCTGTTCCTTTGAGCAGAGCCAAGTTCTCCTTAGCTAATGCCAAGACTTGACTTGAAAAATTTAAATGACGCTTCTCACACATTGAAACAAGCGGCTTAATGTAATCTTTACTCACTTTGCTCTTTCCCTTGAACTCCTAAGACATAATTTAAAATGAAGCTTAAATTACACTATTATTGAAAAGACTACACGATTAATAATTATGGAGTGCTGTAATGGGGTTAATTTGTTTTATTGGTATAGTTACATAGAGATCAAATAGTTTTTAAGCTCAATGTTTCAACAATACCAAGATCAAAGAAAATTTGACCAGAAGTCCAAGCTCCAACAGATCAATAAACACAATAATCCTTCTAAAACTCAAACTTAATCTAAAATAAGTCTGTACAACCTGGCCTGTGTGCAACATTTAAATCTGTAATGGCATTTGTGTCAGTACAGTGGGTCAATATGCTAAACATCACTGCTCTTAACATCACTTGGGCTCTGTGCCCACTTTTGTGAGGAATATGAGTATGATGGGAAAGGAAAGAATAAAAGCTCAAACTAAGCTTCTGGAGCCCGTACCTAACAACATTACCAATGACATGGTATTTTCCCAGCGAATGCCATCCATGGAATATCCTACCTAACAATGTGAGCATTACCTTCAAATGATGAATGCTCACAGATCATAGCTATTCTAGCACCAGCTAGGGCAAGGTGTAGTTAGCACCACTCTCCCTTGCTAAGATGCCCACTGGCTTCCCATTTCAAAGCCATACGAGGACAGGATCATGCTCAGAGGCATTCATCAGCTAAGTATAAACAAATAGTCTGAGGAGAGGTGAAATGAAAAGCAGATGAATTGCATGTTTACACATCTGCACAGCTTACTACAGAACATATCATTGTAGAAGTCATTCTCAAAAAAGCACTTAAATTTCAGCAGCATACAGTGCTCAAAGGGCATGTTTAAGGTACTTTATGTAGGAAACTGTATATTTTTTTCTGCTGCTATCTAGACTCTTTGGAACATTGTCAGAATAAATGAAGCATGAGAAGCAGGATGTATTTTGGAACAGAGAATAATTTAGAAAAGTGGGTATTGAAAATGGTAGTTAAAAACTTAAGTTTGATATGGTATTGTATCATTCAGCAAGGAAAAACAGGATCAAAAGACTGGGCAACAAACTAGAATTTAGGAGCAGCAATTTGTGAAATGAAGAGATATATAGTATGTGTGTATAGGAGACCAGAGAGGATAATGTGGCGTAAGTTGTAAAAAGATTGGAAAAAGGATGCATTCTGTAAAAACTAAAGATGGAGCAGCAGCAGAATTTCAAAATAGTATCTATGTGTTAGACCAGAGATGCTGAGGAATCAAATACGACATCTGGGGTAGTGGTCCCCATGGTTGGGATGCAGTTCACTTTGTCTATAGCCTGAAGAAGCAGAAATGTGAAGCAAAGGTTAATCTCCTACTCTTTTTTTCCACTGAGCCTGAAAGGGCATCTGAAGGAACTGCTCAGTTTTTACACCAATGAATCCCAGATTTCATGGCCTATTCCAAATTATTTATTTCAGACAGTACATGCAGTGCTCCCTAGAAAATGTGTAGATGGAGGAAGTCAAGTCTCCAGCTGTTAGTGGGAGACAGAATCACAGACAGATCTACTAAATGAGTGGTACAGAAAGCAGATGCCAGTGATAAGGATTGTCTTCTGCCCCAATCAGAGGACATGTGTAAACGGAGAGAGGGCAAAAACCCACGACCTTTTCTTGCCAACTATTCAAGAGCATGGGACATTCAACCTTTAAATTGTGTGCTTAAATATTTAAACAGCCTCTAAATTCCCATGGCAAACAAACTCAACTGATTTAATCTCCTCCAATTAAAAAAAAAGGATGATATTAATGTTATGATTTTACTGACAGGGGAATTAGCCTTGGTTTCTTTCCTTGTATCCCCATCCAAAATCATTAAGCTCTTTTAGATTCTTGGAATGGAATAGTGCTGCCATGAGTCAAAATATAACACTATCAGTAGATTCATGGACAAAAAAATCACATTATGTGAAATAATATACATTAAAATAATACTGTCATCAGGTCAATAACTTTCATATTGACTTACGTATCGTTAATTTGCAGCAAATGAGGTATGTCATTGTTTCAGAAGTGAAGCATGAGCAAATAATATGGAAGTTGTCAATATCATGAAATGAGATTGGGAAATTTTGTACATTTCTAACCAGTCCTGTAATATTAACAATATTAACATCTTCTGTTTCAGATAAAGGTTTTTTTTTTAGATCAATATGCTGTAGTATTTTGGCTGGAATAAATGTAGTGTCATGTTAGTTTCTAGAAAAAAAGAATGAGACCACTCTTAATGATAGAAGAAACTACTAATAAGACTGGAAAGGATTTTAAAAGTATGTATCACCCATTTTGCATACACAGAAAATCACACATAAATGGGAAAGTCTAGTATCTGTATTACACTTAGATCTGCTAAGATATCTTTGTTGGTTTTCTACTACAAGCATCTTTAGGGTAAGAAAGTTTTGGGGAATAGCAAATTGGAATCTAAAGGTAATTATGAGTGAGTGTTGTGTTGTCTCTCCAGCTGCATTATCTGTAAGTGTGGTTTTATTAGAAAATAGTTAAATTGTGGTACACCTTAATAGTTCCCATCTGGATTGAACCTTCCCAGGCCTCAGAGAAAATCAAAGCATGAACAAACAAGAACAAAAGAAGCTAACAGCTGCTCCTGAAAGATGCTTGCTATCTTACTTGGATATGGGACAACTATATAATCAAATAAATAATGAAAATGAAAAGAAAGGAAAAAAAATTTAAATCCACCTCAAAATACATACTCTATTTTACCCTATGTGTCCTAGGGGAAGGTCTTAAGCAGAAGTTACCACCTTTATACATTACTTTTTAACTTTTCCATCAAGAAGTGAACAAGTTTGTTCCCAAAATGACCTTGACATGGAGTATAAGAGATGGTATGGTGCAAAAAGAAGGGTGCATGTGCAGAAAACCAACCCTCATAGCTAGAAGAGGATGCCTGGAAGAAGGCAGCATGTAGTGGAGGCAGATGCAGCCCTGTGCTTAAATGTATCTGTACCACCACGGTCTCGCCGCAAAATGCGCAATGTGCTGCACAGTGCCACCTGAAAGAGCAGCACGGGGAAAGAGGAGATTCACTTACACAGCCACTGTTGGGAGACACTGTTGTGTCTCTGACACTGTCTGACACAGAAAGAAAAGGGTAATATTGATGCATTCAGCAATTGAACAAAATTGTTTCGGACTCTGATGATGCTAAAAAGTGGTTTCCAGGGAAGCAGGTTGAGATGTCTTCTGTAGAGACACAAATCAGTAGTGAAAAGATTGACTTCTAAGTCACCTTCATAAACCTGAACAGTTAGAGAAAACCTAGGAAATTCCAAAAGAAAAGGAGGTCTGAAATATACCTGAACAAGCTAGGGTTTTTCTACTCCCTGGTAGTAGAAGTAAAATGATAAAAATGGTGCTAAAATAGATAATTGATAACATTATAAATAAATTCTGTTTTCTTCTACTTATGCCCCGCAACATTTCAGAACTAAATATTGTTAATATTAGTATGCAGTCATTGAGTTTAAACCTTTTGGCAGCTCTATATATTTTCTGCGCGCTCCTTCATGCCAAATGTTCTGTGGTTCTACCTACAGACTGAAACCTTTGCTATAAGCAAAGCAGTGGGGCTGCTATTACCTGTACCAGCTTTTGCCACTCTTTGAAATCGGAAAGTATGATTGACTGGATTTAGTGATCTGTTGGAAGGCTAGGCAAAGGAGACAAGCTGTGTTGTGCAGCTACAAATGCAGAAGTTACGGAGAGCAGTGTTGGCAGCTTCCCATCATCTCCTTTGCCACTGCTAATGTCTTCCAAGCTATTCTAGTGCAGGCTATACCCAAGCAGATACAAATTTCAAACTTTTCTGCTTGTGAGTTTTACAGTGCTAGGCCATGCATTACTGCTGCAGGGGATTTACATATGCAGACATATGCATATAAACATAGATGTAAGTGAAGAAATCCATTTTTGGGAATTGCTGAAGAGAAGCAATGTCCTATGTCTGCTATGTGCTTTCCCAGAAATGCCTACCAATTTTTGTTGAGGGCGCTGAGGTCTTTGAACAGTGGATCTTCTAGAAGGCTGATGTGTATTTTAAGCAGGTAGATAAATGGGCTGGTGCTGAGACTCAGTGCATTAGGCGTTCTTTTGCCTGGTGTATCTCCATCTCTAAGGTCATCTCCCTCTTTCCAAATGTTTTCCTCAGTATCTCTGACTCTATCGTCTGCCAACGCATAACTCTTATAGCTGGTTCACTTGGTTTCTGTTAAAATTTATGTAATCCATTTTTTTTTGTGGGACTTAGCTGATTTTTGTTTGTTGGAAATTTTTTTCTTTCATGTTTCTATTATCCTATATTTCATGCAGCTAAAGAAAATACTGCCTCAGGTGTTCATTTTTGTGATAAACTTGATCTTCTATGAAATTCTTATTTTGTCTCAAAAGTATTTATTGTTTGGTTTTCATTGTTTTGTTTTAACCTGTGATTGTCACTTTTTTGCTGTTTTCTGATAACTTATGACTAGTGACAAGATGAAAACACTTTAAAAACATAAGAAATAACTGAATCTTGAAAATATCTTTTGAAATAATTGTTTCAGAGGCTGTCTTGAGCACAGCAACTATGAAATGATAGAGTTTTCAGTTTTCAAAGCAGTAAGGAGAGGAGGCAACAGAACTGCCATCTTGTCCTTCCAGAGGGCAGACTTTGGCCTGTTTAGAAGACTGATTGACTGAGTCCCTTGAGAGGCAGTCCTGAATGGCAAAGGAGTCCAGGAAGGCTAAACATTCTTCAAGAAAGAAATCTTAAAGGTTCAAGAGTTGTCTGTCCCTATGTGCTGAAAGACAAGCTGTCTGTCTGAACAGAGAGCGTTGGCTGTAACTTGGGGGGAAAAAAAGAGTTTATGACCTTTGTAAGAAGGGGCAGGCAATTCAGGAGCACTACAACGATGTTGTGCGGTTATGCAGGAAGAAGATTAGAAGGGTGAAGGCCCAGCTAGAATTTAATCGTCCTACTACCATAAAGAACAAAAAATGCTTCTATAAATACATGTCCAACAAAAAAGGAGGGCTAAGGAAAATCTCCATCATTTTTTGGATGCAGAGGGAAACATAATGACACAGGATGAAGAAAAGGCTGAGGTGATTCATACTTTCTTTGCCTCAATCTTTAATACTAAGTTCTGTGGGTACCCAACCCCCTGAGCTGAAAGACAGGGATGGGAAATGGAACCAAACCCTCATAATGGAAAGGAAAAAGGGTCTGTGGCCTGCTCCATCACTTAGAAGCTGACAAGTCTGTGGGGGTGGATGGGATCCACATGAGGGTACTGAGGAAGCTGGAAGGAGGATCCAGGGAACTACAGGCCTGTCAGCTTGACCTCAGTGCGGGGGAAGGTCAGGAGCAGATCATCCTGAGTGACATCATATGGCACATACTGAACCTGCATGATCAGGCCCAGTCAGCACATGGGTTTATTAAAAGCAGTTCTTGACTAACCTGATCTCCTTCTAAGACAGGGTTATCCACCTAGTGGATGAGGGAAAGGCTGTGGATATTGTTTACCTGGGCCTTAGTAAAGCCTTTGACACGGTGTCCCACAGCATTCTTCTGGAAAAGCTGGCAAGCCCATGTCTTGGACAGCTGCACTCTTTGCTGTTAAGTACTGTCTGTATGGCTGGACCCAGAGAGGAATGGTGTGGGGCTCAGTTTCAGTTTCAGAAAATTGTTCCCCCACCTTTCCCCCTGCCCCTCTTCCTGGCCACTCCCTCGGGCTCTCCCTGTTGGCTCCTGTGCCCCAACCCTGCCCTTGTACCGTCCCTGAGCCCTGGGGAAAAAGGCCCTGCTCCCTGGCCACGAGGTCTCTCTCTCTTTATGCCTCGGGGGGCCGCGTGGACCAGATGCAACGATTAAACATCTTCCAGTACCCTTGTGGAGAGACCCTTCTCACCTCCTTTGTCGTCGCTGTGTTTGTAAGGCTGACAGCTGGCCGGAGTAAAAGTGCCGAGCCATCCAAAATGGACTGTGGAAGGGCAGAGAAATTCTGCCCTGTCCTAGAAATCTCAGCTGAGCTCCCAGGGAAAGCTGCAGCTTGCTAGACAACACCCAAGCGCTTACAACAGAATGGTGAATGGAGTTACATCCAGCTGGCATGTTGCCACTAAGAGGTGTTCCCTGGGGTTTAGTATAGGGCCTGTTTAACATTTTTATTGATGATCTGGACAGGGGGATCAAGTGCACCCTCAGTAAGTGCACAGACAACACCAAGTTGCATGGGAATGTTGACTTGCTGAGGGTAGGAAAGCAGTGCAGAGCGATCAGGACAGGGTGAACTGATGGGCTGAGGCCAGTGGTAAGAGGTTCTACAAGGCCAAGTGGTGGATTGTGTACTTGGATCACAATAACCCCAGGCAGTGCTACAGGCTGGGGACAGAGTGGCTGGACAGCTGCCTGGCAGAAAAGGATCTGGGGCTGATGGTCAATAGCGACTGAACATGAGCCAGCTGTGCCAAGATGGCCAAGAAGGCCAATGGTAGCCTGGCCTTTATCAGCAGTAGCATGGCCAGCAGGACCTGGGCAGCAATTGTCCCCCTGTACTTAGCACTGGTGAGGCTGTTCAGTTTTGGGCCCCTCACTGCAAGAAAGATATTGAAGTGCTGGAGAAGGGCAACAGAAGTGGTGAAGGGTCTAGAGTACAAGTCCGGTGAAGGGTGGCTGAGGGAGNTAGAGTACAAGTCCGGTGAAGGGTCTAGAGTACAAGTCCTGTGAAGGGTGGCTGAGGGAGCTGGGGCTGTTTGGCCTGGAGAAAAGGAGGCTCAGGGTAGGCTTTCTCTCTCTCTACAACTGCCTGAAAGGAGACTGTAGTGAGGTGGGAGCTGGTCTCTTCTCCCAGGTAACAAGTGATGGAATGAGAGGAAATGGCCTCAAGTTGAGCCAGCAGAGGCTTGGATTGAATATTAGGAAAAAGTTCCTCAGCAAAAGGGTTATCAAGCATTAGGACAGGCTGCCTAGGCAATCAGTGGAGTTCCATCCCTAGAGGTATTTAAAGACATGTAGTTGTGTTAGTTAGGGACGTGGTTTAGTGATGGACTCGGCAGTGCTGAGTTAATGGTTTGACTCAATGATCTTACAGGTCTTTTCCAGCTTGTCTGATCCTATGATTTTATTCTTGTATTTCAGCTAAATAGAAGTTCTAAGGGTTCAGTTTCCTTATAAACTCGTAGTTTTTTATGGTTTGGGTTTTTTAGTATCTTTCATAGCCGTTTAGGTGAGTCGCCTGCTATCATTTCAGGTCTTCAATTTGGTAGATACAGTGACTGGAAGTAAATTCATTATCAGAAAGGAGGTCTTTCATTTATTCAATCTACTGGAAAAACTTGAAAGTCCTACATAGTTTGATGATATTTAAAGGCCAGTGCTTAATTCTACGTTGTACAAAACAGCTTTTTGACATGTGTTCTTTGATTTCTGAGAAGTAAATAAGTAAAATAGAAAATTTTAAAAGAAAGGATTTTCTCGGAGGTTTCATTTTCCCTCTTTTGAAATTTCCTTTATGTCCTTAGTGGGTTCTATGACCTGTCTTTTCATTAGAAATACCATAATCCTTTAATTACTTCTTTATGCTGTTGAGCTGTGCTTTTCCCCGCAAGGTTTTCTGCTGAGCATCAGGCTAGCATTCTCATGTATGCTGATATAATTATATACTCAAAGGCTAATATTTCAAATTAATTTTTAGGATTCATTTTCATCAGTTCTGAATAGCACACTCAACTAATTTAATCAGAAAGATAAAGGTAATTATGTAATTAAATCTAACTGTTTCCAGATTCTTGTTTGGATGTGTGATAGGTTAAAATGAATGGAAGGTCATCTCCTGCCAAAATACCATGCAATGATATTTCAGATATGAAAATTTGAAATGTAGTAATGTCTTGTTCATTGCTAAGTACTAGTGGCAATAATATATCCATGGGTGAGTCAGCACAGGCAGGCATCCAAGACAACCACAAATCCAAAGCTAAAATTTATTTGTTTCCTCACTAACAGGGGTCCCTGCAGCAGTACCCAAGCAGAGGTGCACAATCATGGCTAAAATTTGTAAAATTCACCAGTGTTATGATGTCAAATACTGTTTAGCAGTGTGTCTAAGGTCCTAAATAAGAATAAATAACTATTTCAGGTGGGGGTAAACTTAAATTGCCTTAAAAGTTGAATGTGTTTTTGTATTAAATATAGATTTATAGAAAGCATAAATACAAAATTCAAAATGGTCTTTAAGTACATCTGGAGCATATAGAGAAACTTGGCTTTCTAGATCTGTTACGGTACTGCAGGATTTGTCCATGTTGTAATATAGGTCATTAATGATGAGAGAAAAATGCTGATACACCTTCCATGGTATCAGGGGGAAATGGGAGGCTGTAATAGGGTCTCAGGTTTTTTATGGATTTGAACTCCACCTTGTCTCTAACAGAACAACCAGTGTCATTGGGATAATCCTGGTTTTTAAACCATGAAGTGGATGATTGTGTTTCATTAATTCATCCAAGAAATAAATAGGGTGATGGAACCTGGGTTTCACATGGAGACAAAGAATTTTCCACTTCCAAGCTGAGTCCAGAGAGCCCATTCAGATTCAAACCTATCAAAGCCCACTACTGATTCCGAGTAGGTAGCTGATGATATTCTGAAGAAGAGGTGCATATATACTGACCTGGAAAAAATAAATTTTCTTTTATAATCAACTCATAAACTTTGAGTTGCCTCTTGTCTTGATACCAAAGGCAGTTTTGCCTCCTCTGCCAAACAACCAAGTTGTTCTGCATGGGACCTTAAAAGGGATTCAAGAAAAAAAAAAGGGGGAAGAAAAAAAAAAAAGAAAGATAAAAGAAAGGTCCAGGTTATTGAGATGAGGTGATGAGGATTTCCTCCATAGGAACCCTATCTCTAGTGTATCAAGGGAACTGGAGCTCTGTCTGACTTAATTTAAAATCTTATCTCTTTTGAAGACTGTCTTGGGGTGACTTTGTGCTGTTGTGTCCCCTGTCATTGCTCTATGCAGTACAAGCTCTTATCCTAGAAAGAAGAGCTAGAAAAAAAAAATGGAGGGGCAGGGGGGGCAGAAGAAGGAAAATAAAAATAATGTAAAAATAAAATAAATAAGGACAACTCAAATTTTCTAAACTTAGAAGAGACCAACAGCAGATTTTTTTTTTTTTTTTAGCTAAACTTAGCACAAGTTCTGAATTTTAAATTTGGCATGCTGAGGTGTTGGGTGTGTCAAAAATGAGAGAGGCAGAAAGACCTTCCTGGAAATGATGCATGTGAGAACTCAGACTCCATCTTATGCTTATATCCATCAGTCCCTCTTTTTTTTACACTATTCAGAAATGCCTGTATTTAAAAAAAGAAAAAGGACTTAAATAAACTCCAGATTATTTGCTTGATTTAGGTAATCTTTAAGAATATTGCCAAACTCAGTAAAAAGCCTTTGCTGAAAAAAAATGCACCACTTTGTCTACTACCTGCCTTCAAATGCAAACTTCATAAAAAGACAAAATAGAAAAAGATTTTGCAAGCATGTCAGCAAATATGAATCCTGCTGCTAAAGTCTGATTGCTTGCTATTCTTGTTTCACACTCACTTCATGAAAAGGTTGAAACCGCTTAAAAGCTGGAACTGATGAACCTATACATAAATGATTAGGAATGCTCTGCTAATAATTTCCAGTAAAACTCATCTCTGAGTTTCCTTAGGAGCCCGTCAGCCTCTGCTTTGAATGCTACTTAGACTTGTAAAACCTTTTATTGAACACTCCACTTACTCTCGAAAATAAATTGTCCAAGTCAATTCTGTTAGTACTGTCACAGATTGGCTTTTTCATTGTGGATTGTATCAGCCTCTTCAGTGATTGCCTATTGTCTTGGCAGAAAGATGCATTTTGACTGTTACTGTCTGCCAGTGACAATTTTTCCCTTAATTTAGGAATTCCTACTTCTCATGGAGGCCAGCTGGAAGCAGCTAACACATTACAGCAACTTCCTCAGCTGTTGGCCTTGGGAATATGTATTCTCTCCAGAATATATATCTTTGCAAGCGAACAGAAAGAAGGAATCTTGGGTAGCGGGTGTGCATGCCAAGTGTAAGGATTGTTATATGTAACGCCTAGGTTTCTGTCCTTGAAGTTATGTCTAAAAGAAGTTCAAAAGTAGGACAAAATTCAAACAGGATGGTTGGATTTTTTTTGAAAGAAAAAAAAAGATTCTAAAAAATAGCTGTTAACTATCTTTACACAGGAATTTTTTGTAATTTTCAACAGGAATGTTTTACATGTCTTGCTGCTTGAATGGTTTTGCAGTACCTTTAGGACTGTGTCCAAAATGCACAGATTAACAGCCACATAAAAAACCCCCTCTGGCTGTGTATTAGAACATTTAGTCTAAACCTACAAATAAAGTTGTCCTACGGGAATTTTTGCTAATCAGCTACATGGCCTTAAAGTGTAGGTCATCTGAACAGTGAGAAGTAAAGTGCAATTAACCCCCACAAAAATAAAGTATTGCATGTGCAGGACTGACATTTTTGAGATAGAGTGGGTGGGAAGAACTATAGAAATGTATTTTTCCTTCACTACTAATAAAAGCTGTGTGTTTAAGTTAACCTGAGACCTGCTAAATATATGAAAATGCTACATATTGGTTTGGAGTGGGTATTTTCTGTAAATCTTATATATGTAAGCTTTACCTTTAGATAAATAGGTAGATAGACAGATAGATGGATAGATAGATAGATAGATATTATATATATATATAAAAATATATAAAAGTGCACATAAAAATGCAAGCAGTAGCAGTTTTGACAGATAAATTTATTTCTGATTAAATTCACTGCTTCATATGTAAAGTGAAAATATTTTTATTTCTTTGAAATGGAAAGCTTTGTTAGAGTTTTAAACATGGAAATTACAGAAATATGCAGAAGCTATACAGCTTCAACTACATACCACAAGCAGTACCTAAAATGTGACAGCTGCACATCCAGTGAAAGGTATTTACCTCAGATTCAGTATTTGCAGATAAAACCAAAGGTGAGGCAAGCTTGGGAGGCAGTTTTGGAAGAGTCGGCTTCAGCTAGAAAGTAAAATGAGGGTCAGAGCTGTTGCTCTGAAGGTACGTCTGGCTGATCTGCAGAAGTTGAGGTGTCTCCTAGTTAAGTCAGACAAAGTCTGTATCTTTTCAGGGTAAAGAAGAAAAATATTATGGATTACTTCTATTCTCCAATATTCAGTGTCTGCTCTCAGTTATAACAGCAGTTGGCTGGTATGTTTGCAAGACAAATTCGTGTTTAAGGCCACTTCATGGAGACAGAAACCTCACTGTTTGTCTGTGTAGCTAGCAAGCGCACTGCTAAATGCCTGCTGCTTTCCCTATTTCATACTATTTCATATTACTTTGAATATGAGATAATATAGATATGGCAAAAAGATACTTTTCTCTGCCTTCCAGTGAGTAGAATTCTTGATTTCGAAGTCAGGCACCACTGCTGCTGCTGCTGCTGCTGCTGCTGCTGCTGTGTGAATAGAAGAGCACAGCATGCCTATCAGATCCATCATTGATTTTAAAACCCTGGCTGTTTCAAAAAATCTTGCTTTACTTGCATACTGACTAGGTTGGGTTTAAAAGTTGTGGATTGCAAATCACTGTGGTAGCCCTGCCTATTCTCAATGTTCCCCAAACATCTTACAAGACTTAATAAGTTCCCGTTTTTTAAAAATAAGACTGTTAAAATTTAGTACATTTCTGTGGCAAGAAAAGAAGATAGACCACGAATTACTTTATTTCCTGCTTTGCCACATATTTCCTATATGAACTGAGACATTTCATTTAATCATCCTTTGATGTCAGTTTCTTTGTCTAAAGTTGTGATATTAAAAAGTAGGTCAAGCAAGACTAAAATTAATTGTTTGCAAGGTCTCTGCATCTTTGGATTGAAAACTACATTGTAATGCTTCATGACACTCTGAAATATCTCACCAAGGCCAGTGGAGGCTCAGTTATTAAAAGGATATTAATTCACCAATTAAGATTTTAATGCCAAAATCTTGCCAGATTCTGCCTAGAAACTCAGCACCTAAACACTGATTAGCCAAGAGAGATCTGTCTGTTTGTTACGTGTTCTGTCAGCTGCAGTCACAACAAACTTTCAGGCCAGAGCTCATCTGATGTAGGGATGTGACTGCTGCCAGAATGCTCTCCACAAAGGCACCTGCCTACATGAATTGTTTGGCATTATCAATTAGCAGATAAACCAATGGATCCCATTTTATTAGCCCAAGTCTAGTGTTTTCAAATCACATTCTCCCCTCCAGTATTCCAGATGGCTGGATTACACCTACTCTAGGATAACCAAAGGTTAAGGGCAGATAAAGTTATTTTTGGAGATCTTACGTACCAGGTCCACCTGCCCATGTCCTCCTTCTTTGTAGATGACAAAAGGAATACCACAAGCTCATACATACTCTAACTTTGGTTGAAAAACATGCAAATCTTTTACTGAAGGGAAAAATTGTAATACTGTGTGCAATATTACTCTAAATTAAGATCACCATGATAACATTTAAAGATTCTCTTCTTATTAGACGTCTTCAACATACTAGCTTCATCATATCTCCTTCATTTTCCCTTTACTCTCATATTTGTTTTATTTTTGTGTCGTAGTTTTAATTTTGTCTTCTCTTTCCCCCATGTTAATTTTGCTATTCCATTGTCTCAATTTTAATTTCATTAAAATATTACAAAAATAAGTATCTCTGAAATTACAATGAGAGGAATTTAAGGAGCGGCCAGAATTTTGACAAGATTAAAATCTATGTTCCGTCTGCTATTGGGGATAAAATTTGTGTAGGTATATGTGTGATTTTTCATGTTGACCGTGTGCATAATGTTGGCTATTATAGGAACTCAGATTATTTTTAGCTGCACAGAGAAAAGGCAGAGAATTCAAGAAAAAGGGTTCTGTTGAGAGGCTTTTCTCATGCAATTTTACAGCAGTATACTAAATTTAAAATTGATAGCATACTTTGAAAATTCTTCAGTACTAACTGATTTCTGTCCTCTAAGTCATATATTTGTTCATGTGTTAAACTGTGGTTGATACTGGATAGACAACTATGTATTCATAATTTAATATCTTTACATGCCTTGGCTCATGGAGGCTGTATCTGATTAACTCAGCAAGATACAGTTCTGTATTGACTCACTGAGAACAGAAGCAAAATCAAGTCCACTTGCTGCCTTTATAAAATGCCAGTGTTTGATTTCATGTGGTTACAAGCTCAGTCCCTTGTGAAAACATCCAAATGTATATCCTAGTCGCTTGTACCTCTCTTGAGCTCTTATGAGTCCAAAAGAAAGGAGTCTCACTTCTCTTGATGTACATTTTGGGACACAAGCCCTCTATTTTCCATTTAGCACGTGTAAGTCTTTCTTCCAAGTAACAGCGTCACTCAAAAGCACACAGATAACAAAAAAACCAAAGGGTAAAAACTTATTTAGTGTTTCCTATAGTCAAGGTTTATTCATACTTTGCAGAATACTATGCTTCTCCATCTCCATCTTGAGACAGGATGGGTGGGAAACATTTTTTGTTAGAGCACCTTCTCCTTGTCTTTCTCATTTCAGGTTTTTTTTCAGCTGCTTCTTGAAGCCTCGCAAGGAAATATATTCTGAACGTTTATGTAATAAAAATTATTTAGAAAAACACTTTCACTATTATGTGGCAAAATTTTCAGCCTGAGCTCTTATATTATTCATTACAAGAAATTGATTAGTATTTGAAGAATTTCTCTGTAGTACATTTCTCTAAAACTTGGTGAAATGTGTGGGTACTTGAGTCAAAATCATTAGAGAGTAGGAGGAAATTCCCATATGTAATTCTTTAATGGATTTGTAGTTAAAGCAATAGCATGTGTGTCAATGGACAGAAAAGTAATTCATGTCTTATGACATTTTGTTCACATAAAGTCAGAGAAGGGGAAAGCATGTTTTGTTTTGGTATTTTCTTTGGTTTGGAATAGGTTTTCTAAGCATCTGTACAGCACTGTCCAAGTTTTCACTCTGTTATGTTACTGTGATAGAAGTAGAATGTTACCATTGTTACAGTGCTCAGTTGTTTTATTTCTTACCTCATTCTCTTTGGCAGCAAGATGACAAGATTAGTTAAAGGCCAGGCATCATGTCTCACACTGTGAGTTTTATTTGTGAGACACGTGTGAAAACATGAAGATGTGATGCCAAGACAGGAGGCATACACTCTGCTCAGCAGAAAGAGCACTTTTGCTGTGGTTAATTAATGGCTTTATTAAAAATTCTTCTCTCTGCTAGTATCTGTGATTTTTTTTTCCATCACTTTAACCTCTAATAAGAATAAGTTAGTATAAAAATACAAGAGAGAAGCCTTTGCTTCCTTCAGGCACATTGCTATATTTGAGTTTCACCACAGGCTCTACCAAATGGACTTTGATAGCAATAGGATGCTGGAATGAGTCCTTCAATTAATAGTGCTAATTTATTTGTGCCTTTTAAATTGATTTTCATTTAGCAAACTCAATAGAATGCAGAAATCTTGGAATTTGGAAGAAGCAGCCACTGACTTCACCTGGACTGGCATTTCATGTTCATGATTGCAGGCAAAAATACCTTTCCACTGAATGTGTCTTCTGTGTGTTCCAGTGCTCTGTCACCTGTGGCAAGGGAATGCAGTCTCGAGTCATTCAGTGCATGCACAAGATCACGGGAAGGCATGGCAATGAATGCTTTTCTTCAGAAAAGCCTGCAGCTTACAGACCCTGTCATCTCCATCCCTGCAATGAGAAAATTAATGTTAACACAATAACATCACCCAGGTTAGGTAAGCAGTCAAAAATAACAAATTTCTTTTCAGTTCTTTCTCTCCATACAGTAATGATGATCCCTGTTTAAAAACAGAAGGCTAGGACTCAAGAGATATTCAGAAGATTTAAATTCTATGCAGAAACTGATCTTCCTGCCTTAGTTTTTGAGCACGTACAGCAGAGACTGCAACTAAGAATGGTGAAGGGTTTTGTTGTCCAAGGAAGGAACTTATTATGAGACTGTATGGTATTATGGGAACAAAATATCCCATATGAAAATGTATTTATATTAAAGACACTGTAAATATATATGTTTTTATATATATATTCACCCATTAAATTTTGTCAAACCTTTCTAAAGTAAGAAAATATCTTCTGTTTAAAAATTCTGCAAACTGTGTTCTCTTGATGTTTGTGAGATCAAGGAGGCCTTTATTCGCTCCTCAAATACAAACAGCTCTTTCCACTTTTCTTTAGTTCAAATGTCTACATCTATGCCTGATGTATTAGGATGTGTGAAGGAAAATTACTTCGGATGAAGAGATTTGCTGTACCTGGCAGAACTCAGGTCTCTGTTGTTCTTAAGCAAATTATGCTATTCCGTAACTACAGAGCTGTTAATTCTGGTAGTTTTTATTTCCTACTGCATTGTTGAAGGTGATTACCATTAGTTCTCCTAATTGTTCATTTGCATTTTGAGCATGACAGGAATATTCAAAGGCTTGCTGTAAGACAGCACATCCTTTCCAGCTGATTTTTCAGAGCCCTTATTAAGATAAACCTTCCTGTTCAACAGATTACTCCCACATGGAAAACAAGACTGGCATTTCAGACTATATGCAATACTTCCTTTAAGACAGTGAAGAGTATTTCTCTTTGATGTTTTTAACCTTTAAACATTTCTGTGCAGTAGTCATTGTTTCAATTTGCTGTTGCTTATGGCCCTCTCCTTGCTATTTCACTGTTTGAAGGTTCCTCCTCTTTGTACTTTAGCTTTCTTTGTTCAGCTGGTTTCTCAGAAGCAAGATACCATTGCCCCATCATTGATGATTTTCCTCTGGTGAGGTTATATAAGCAGCTTTGTGTCACAGAGTCCAGTGAATCAGAAAAAATACAGTGTCAATTAAAATTTGATTTAATATGAAGTGCAAAAAGAAAAAAGAAAAGGATTGGGCTATGTTGTCCTCATGGAATGGATTATGTGGCACTGATATTAGTAATCTACAGGTCAATGTCATCCAGCATGGAGTCAGAATCCAAACCAGTAGAAACCTTAACATCTCCAAAATACATAATGCAATGCTTCTCTTCAATATATTGATAATTTTGGCCTCCCATTCCATCATATCACGCAGTAGAGATCCTTTGATTTGGGGGTAGAGCTAGTGAAAGCTGATGGGGATTGTGCCACCAGCTCTTTTACAAATTTCTCTTCTATTAGAATAGGAGATTAACTAAAATCTGAGATTGAGTTCTTTTTTCAGTTCAGTGTTTGTGATGGGTTTTGGACAATATCTTGTTCTTGTGCTCTGCTTTTCACTGGGTTCCCATTTTAATTCCATGTATGCGCTACAGCTTGTATAACCAAATGTGCAAAGTTCTAACTTTAGCACCATGGTCCTTCTATGATAAGCTGTGTAAGAGGCTTTCATAAGTGAAACAAGGCAGAAAGATGAGCTCCACTCACTCATGAGAAGACAGCTGCATGACATTAAACTAATTAAGTTCAATGCAACTTAATCCAATTTGCAAATAAAGCTGGCTTTAAAAATTTTTGATGTTGAATATATTGACAACAGGAGGATGAGGGGGATTCTTTCTTTTGTTAAATATCTACATCTATTACCCTTTCTCTTCCCCAGATACACTTCTTGTGCCCTTGTCTCTTTTGCTACCTGATTCTTCACTAGTAAAGGCAACAGTAATGTTTATTTGATTTTGCTGTTGTTGTTTCACAGCTGCTTTAACATTCAAGTGCCTGGGAGACCAGTGGCCTGTGTACTGCAGAGTGATAAGAGAGAAGAACCTCTGTCAAGACATGAGGTGGTATCAGCGATGCTGCGAGACATGCAGGGACTTCTATGCGCAAAAAATGCAACAAAAGAGTTGACCTCTGTCAGGCTGGCTGGCTCTCAGCTCTTTGCAATCTTGTTATTTATAAACACACACACACCCACACACGCTTTTTCAGACCAAATATTATCAGATGACATATAATTTAATCAAATTAATTTATTTTTGCCTGCCAGACATCCTTAATGGTTTTGGTTAGACACCCAACATGTTTTATCTTCTGACATTTTCATAATTAATTTTTATATGAACACTTTTGGATACATTTATCAGAATTTTTAAAAAATAGTAACTAGTATTTTAAATGTTTATTTTCAGTAAGGTCATCTGTTGCAAAAAAAAAAGTCATGTTATCTTGAATTTATTTTAATTTAGCTAAATAGTTTTGTTGTATATGGAAATAAAGACCTTTTTAATTTTATTATATTTTTGGCATTTGGAGTCAGAATGATCTTGTGTTTTTTGCAACAGATGTCGAAGTGAACAAGCTAACATTATTAAACAGGTTATTACAGAATGTATTGTGAAATTAGTTCATTTGATTTAGAAACATACTGAAGGGGATATTCTACTGTAACTTATAACATATTATAAACAAGAAAATTAAAATAGCTAAGTAGAGATTTTGATCATTCTCATGGACACATACTTGAACACAAGTATTAAATCAATGAAACACTGTAGAGATTTACACTGAATCACTGTTGCACTGTTTGAGGTAGTGTAGAGAAATGCAGTCCTAGAACTTGTACCATCCTATGAATCCACGTCTGTAGAGTTTTAACATGTCACTTAATTTTAAAAGTTTTGAAACAAAAAACCCATGCCCCTCTATACCTTTGTGTGTCCTTTTGCAGATTTACAAATGGAAGAGTCCTTTCTCCTGCCACTTGTATGAATTAATCTGTTAAACATTCTCAGTTTTCTGTTGATGATTTAGAAAATAGCTTTGTAATACTACTTTAGTTTTATCTTTGTCTAATGAAAAAGTCTTTATAAAAATTAAATGTTTTACAGTTTTGTGAAACATTATGAAACAGCTAAGATTTTCCTTATGAGAAAATATTGTACATGATTCACATGATTTTTACATTTTCAATAAAAAGTAAAGCTCCTTTTGTTATTTTAATTTTTCTTTTTTTTTTTTTTTTGGGTATCTGTGTCTGATAGATTAATCCATTGAGCCCTGCATCGCAGCAGGTACAACTACAGTACAAGTGCCTTCTCTTCCTCTTGACTTAGGCACCACTCCGCAGCTGCACACAGACATGTCACTCTGTGAGCCTTTATATATATGGAAAGTTGAGAATAACAGAGTAACATTCCGTGGAGAGGCAGTTATTTATATAAATCTCAGGTGAGTCCTATAGCCACTGAACTTGGCAAGTGGTCAGCTGTAGGTCTTCTGCCCACATTTTGTGATACAGGCCTTTAAGTATGCTCTCCAAATACGTAGGAGGGCAAAACCTGAAGGCAAGACAGCTGGAGAAATAAGCCAGGAAGGCATAATATTTTCTACTCAGAGCAAAAAGGGAATGCATCTTTATTTAAGTGATTGTTCCTTTTCATTCAAAGAGTCTACTGTATAGATGTGATGTAGGTATCCACACAGTTTGATAAACTGAGGCCCCCAGTCAGGACTATGATTCTGTCCAGGGGGAATACTTAGATGCAGTCTTAACTCCCATTAAGATCAACATCTGTGTTTCAAATAGCTGTACTATCAAAATCTTTGGCTTGGCATCTTACTGCTCTGCATTCAAAAACTGCAACTTTAATGAGGTGCTAGTGTATGATTTTAAATAAAATACTTTCTGGCTTTGAACAAAAAAAAAAGAAAGAAAAATAACATTGACATACTGGAATGTTATATTTTGTATAATTAAAAAGTTTCAATGCACAGAAAATTCAGTTGCTCTTGGGCATAACTCCTTAATGTCACGGACACACATTTGAAAGTCTCAATAGAATTATTGTAGTTGGCAGGCAAAAGAAACAATTACTATTTTAAATTTTCTTCATACTTAGCACGAGATATTGGTAATACTCCTGCACTCACTTGAATCACAGTTGAAAATCAAGCAAAAGAAAAGATGCCTCCAGACTAGGGGTCAGAGGAAAATTTTTTATCAGCCGGTGTTATCATCCTCACAGTTCTAAATGTTGATGCTCTGCTGATTTTGAATATTTCACTAACAAGAATGTCATCTTAATCACAAAAATTAAAAAGTGGGTTTTAACTCTGCCTGTATCTGTCAAAAACAGATGAGTGACTTCTGCTGAAATCCTCCTCCCATCACCTCTATAAGAACATCATAAAAGGAAAGTACTTCTGATTGGGAGTCAGGGATGGAAAGCTGTGGTCTGAAATGACAGTTTTTTTAAAATCTAATGAATGAAATGAGGATGTTACAGTGCTGATAACTCTGGTTCTGATTCCTTTAGCATCTGTTGTACAAAACTATTAGTTATATGTGTGTGAGTCATTTTGAAGCAGTTTTGTGTCTAAATAGCAAATATACCTCTTCCTTCTCTGCGTGAATTTGAAAACAAGTTCATTTTACTGCTTCAGTAGATTCTATTGTCATTCAGAGGAGCAGTACAGACCAAAATTCCCCTTTGGTCAGAAAATTATAAGAACGTTCTGAAAATGTGCCCAGGCTATGGCTTGAGCCACAGCATGCTGTGGGGAGGGCAGGTATATGCCAACCCTGCAGAGCTTTTCCATAGACCTTGTGGCAGCAGGCAGCCCTTTCCAGCTGTGTTCAGGCAATCCATAGCCTTATACAGGCGTAGACAGTCTAGAGTTTAGTAATTTTTTTTCATTTGTTCTTTCTTTTTCAGCAATTCCTCTGCATTAATATGTTTTCCTTCCAGCCTGATGAATATGTAATGTTTCAACAAATGAGTGTTAAATCAGTCAAGTTCAGCTGGAATGTAAAGGTGAAATTCACTCTTAGCTAAGGACTTGAGGAGGCCTGTCTGCTAATTAAATACCACTTAGACTCTATTTTGTTGGATTAAGTGGGATTTAAGTGGTACACAGGGTTTGTGCTAGGCTGGTGCACAGCAGGCTTACTTCCTCCTCCCACATATGTGCTGGCCAGCTAGAGCAGTGACCAAAAGTTACAATAGCTACCACCTTTCCTAACTTTCTTAAAGAAACACCTGAATTTTAATTGCATTGTCATTTATTTTGAAAGGAAATTGCTGCTTTTTTCTGGAGGAAGTGGGTTACATTTTGGGTTGTCTGGGATTGCTTCCATTCAGTTTTCATTATCTTCTTCAGTGACAGAAAAGCAGCCATTTGCATATTCTAAAAATATACTAAAAATAGAAAGCTTGCCTGCATCATGAGACCAAAGGAGGACCTAAAACCTAACAGATCAATTGTAAAAAGAAAATTAGATGCACTCAGAAAGAATTTAAAGAGCTCTGTAAAAAAGGTGTGCAAACTAATAGAGAAGGAACTTGAAAAATGTCCAAACTAGGAAGCCAAATGGGGAGACAGTGGGACCGTCTGATAACACAGGTGTGAAAGGGACAGTCAGGAATGATAAAGCTGTGAAAGAGAAGATCAGTGAATTACTTGTTTTGACCTTTCCAGATGAAAGGTTGCAGGGTTCCTCATAGCAGAGATGTCAGAGAAGTTGGATCAAGGTGAAGGAAAAATACAGTGAAGTAAGACCAAATAAGTATGTTATATGCTAACAGCATCTAGGGTGGCAGTCACCTGAGAATACTGGAAGAACACAACAGGGAAATTGGTATCAGAGCCACCTGCCATGGTGCCTAAGCTGTCATTGCAAACAGTCACTCTGCCAGGGGACTGGCAGACTGCAGTATAATTCCTGCCTGTAGAAAAGGCAACCCCCTTGACCTACAGATTAGGGAGTCTTGAGTTCCTTTTCTGGTGCCATAGTAGCCAATGAAAAAAAGTAAGATCCCTGGGCACCTGGATAAGCATGGGCTCTTGGGTGAGAGTCAGCATGGCTTCAGTTGTGAACGGAGCAAAAAGGATCTGCTGGACACAGAAATCTCTGACAAAGTTCAATATTACAGGATATTCAAGAAACTGTATTCACACAGGACTACAGAAGCAATCTTTATGGCTTGAAAGGATTAAAGGATTGGAGGCAAACTGGTCGTCTTTCAAGAGGGGGAGAAGTCAGCAGTATTGTTCCCTAAGGGATTAGGTTTTTTGGCATTTTCATCCATGGCATGAGGAAGAGTAAAAACTGAGTTCTCCATCTCTGCAGGTGACATTAAGCTCTACTGGTTAACTCCTGCCTCAAGTGGCAAGAAACACAAACCTGAGTGATTAGACAAGACATTAGCTGGGGTCTGAAGTTACTAGCTCTATGAGAATTACTAACTGCTATGAGAATAGCAGGGAAAAAAGCACCAAAAACTGAGCGATGTTGTCAGAAGACATAATTTTTCCCATTTTTGGAATTGGTGTAACCACAGCATGAGCATTGCTTTCATTTATGGTTGCTGTATTCTTATGAACAATTTAGTGGAATTGCAGTGTAACACATTGAAAATGGAAAATAAATGAGCAAGGAGATAGACTAGATGGTTTATCAGATGAGATTAAAAAGTTGATAACTCAGATAGAAAAGAAAGAGACTGAGATAACTATAGTTTAAAAAATCCTGAAGGTGGTGGATAAACTTCATGGGGAGCTCTTCTTAAAACCCTGCAGTACTGCAAAGAGGGCATCTGTGACATGTCTAGTATGGAAATTAATTTAAAAGAATAAAAGTAAGCAATTTAGGCAGATGCCTAAATGGCATGACGTTCTGAAGCTTGCTTCTGAAGGAGGTACTATCAGAAGAGTTGAAAAGCAGTTATTAGACATCTTTATAGGAAACAAGTTTATAAATAGATAATAAAAAAGCCTGGGAAATAGACACTTCAGCACAAAAAAAAAAAATTTTGTGGCTTCCGAGGGAGTAAAAGAATGAACTGCAGAAAGTAGCCAGGTGTACACTGTCGCCCTAAACAGCATCTGTTCTTGCCCTTTTCAAACAGAGTGATAGATCCTGGGACTGGGAGAGGTCTGACCTAGTGAGATGTCTTTTGTGTTCTTATGTCTAATGAAGCAGTGTTGGTATGTAAATTCACACAGGCGCATGCCACATCTTGTGCTACAGTAGCACAGAAAAACCCTGTGTTTTGAGAGATGCTGGAAAGTCTATGTTTAAGAAGTCATGGTTGTATATACCCACATATTTTAGAACAATAATTATTACTGTCGTAGTTCTGCACAGGGAAAAAGTGAGAACGACGTGTCATGGTAAGTCTAAAACAGCATCTTCATGGTAATCCCTAGGGTACACTGGAAGAGTGTATTAGTGTTTCAGGGCTTCATTAGACAGGGGAGACATAGTTGTAAATGTAGCAGCAGGTTCCCCAAAAGCATGCACATCCACTCAGAAACACAGTCACTACTGTCTCTTTTGTGGCTGCTCGCAGATATGTATTTGACCATCTACTTGAAAGGTGCCAGATTAATAATTTTAAACATATATGCTGTAAAATAATCTCCAGAAAATACAAGCAAGGAAAAATTATGAGCTTTCTAAGTAAATAAGAAGTTTAACTTACATGTATATCCAAGTATTCATTTATTACTTTAGGATTTAAAAAATGTTTTACTATTTTTAGTTCATTTTTAAAATTTCAGCTATTTTCTGTGTGGTAAATAAATCGGTTTGATTCTGTGATCTAAGTACAGGGCTAAAATTTTTGTGATGTCTTAATTCTCAGCAAAATTTGATTTAAAATAGGTTTTCCTGGATATTAAGCAGTGAACTTTCAAAAGCTTACCCTCTGTGACAGTGTCATCAAAATGAAACATATCCTAGAGAAACATAAATATTTAAGAAAAGGTTAAAATAAAAAGAGGAGGCTATTTTTGCTAGTTATGCATAGAGGCCATAATGAGAAGGGTAATTTCCTTAGCTGAAAGTCAAAAGGACTTAAGAATCATAAAACAATGATGAAAATATCAAGTCTCAAAATAAAGTAATAGAAGTGGTGGGACCGAGACTATACCATTCAAGTCAGTAACAGTGAGTTTTTCCACTCACTTGAATGGGAGCAGAATCAATTCCCTGAAAACTTCTGTTATCAATTACTTGAAACAATTTAATATTTCCCAGGGTCAAGAAGAATTGACTGTGAAAGAAATCCCTGACCCTAAAAAAGTGCGTGTCATAGATGTCATGGTAAACGGTACCAACCCACATAGCACAATGAAGCCTCTTGGTACTGCTGCAGAAAAGAAGCTTTGGACTGGAAGCTGCTTTTAATTTTCTGTGGGGAAAAAAATCTTACTTTGAAGTATCGTAGGCTTGACATTTTTGGCAGATAAATTGAGGAAGTGCTGGTATGCATTTAAGTGTCTTATGCATCTACTCACTGGTTCTCAGTTAGTTTTAATGAGCACATATGTATCTATCAAACTAGACCTTGAACCTGAAAACTTAAGCTAGGCACTTACACTTGTCCTGTCTGCTCTGCCACTTCTAAACAATCTTTTATCATTGGTAGATGATATAAGTGAGCCTGATACCAAACAGGGGTCAGATACAGTTTCAGGAAACTGTCGTATCCTTCTTCACGTCATTAATAATAGAAAGAGCATGCACAGCCAGGAAGCAGAAGCTGGAGCTGTGTTCAGTATTACTCTACAGCACAGAAACATGGACCTCTCTGTTTTGCCAAACAACAACCATCCTGATAAATTCCTGCAACTGGAGGTAAAATCTTTACAGAAAAACTCTGCCTTTCTACCAGCCAGCGGGGCAAAATTCCCAGAAGCAGCTTTACCTGGAGTGCAACGGTGGCATAACAGGATCTATTTACAGGTAAGGTCTAAAAGAGGTTGACATTTTCCTGATTTTTCTACCTTGTTTTAAAGATCAGGAGAAAAATTACATGACGGTGAAACATCAGCTGTAGTTTCAGCTTCCTGCGTCTCTTAATCTGCATCACTAATATTCCTGTAAATTTTCCCATTGACATCAGCGAGGACCAGGCTCCATGAGAAGAATTACTCTCTTCAGGGGGTCCACTGACTTTATTTCAGTGTATTAGTCTTTCTACTGCTCTTTGTAACACTTTCATAGCATTTTCCAGAAGGCGTACGGAAGTCAAATACCAATTAATTGTACTAAAGGTGTGCATGGAATGAGCTCTCTGAAGAAGCACAAAAAGCCCCAGATTTAAAACTGAAAGTCAAGTCATATCCCTTAAACTTGATGAAAAGGCACATTAGAGAGACAATGGAGATTCTTGCTACAAGCGTATATATCTACCATAGCTCACCATAACTTCCTTTTTATTTTGCCTTTTTTTTTCCTCATTCAACTTTGGCATTCCTGTTGTACTGAAAGACAACTGCTGAAAGTGTGAAACACGCTGACTGCATTAATCCAGGTTATTACATAGAGGTAGCAGCAGTTTCTTGGTAAAAATGTAAACGTGCACTGCCTAGCAGAGGCCCTGGAGCTGGCGGAGGAGAAGTTCATGTCTGGATCAGCAGCAGTACAGCTGCGTCAGCTCACACCCCTCTGGGCCCCACTTGCTGCTCCACAGTGCTCCTTTCCCGCTGCCCGGGGAGCCCCTCGCCTTTCCCCACCCCTAGCATGAGCAAAAGCTCCAAGGTCTGGTTCTTGTCAAGGGATGGAGACATGCATAAGTGGTTGGGGGTGAGGGGGTGATGGAGAAGGGTCTACATTCTCAGGATCCTTAGGGTGGGGGTCCGATTCCCCAGGGGAATGAAGCGTAAGAGCCAAGAAAGCTTGAACCTGGGGAAAGGGAGGAGAATGATGCTGAAAGTCTCCCACAGCTACTTCCTGTTGCACTTCTCCCCTTTCAGACATTTCTCCCCACCGGCTCTCTAAACCCCTTTGCTCCCTCCCGGAGTCCATTCCAGTCCTCCTCCAACTGCAAAAGTCCTCCCCCCGCGACACGCGCTTCCATGCTCCCCCCTTACTTTCCCTAGTTTCTCCCCTATCCCAGACCCCCTTCCCTCTGCCTGCTCCACCACCTCCAGCCACTCTGTTCGTGTTGTGTAATTTTTGCTGGCGATTCCCCAAGGAGAGCTGGGGCGGGGAGCACACGGTCGCCCGTAGTCTCCCATGCAAACAGCCCTAACCAAGGGACGGAGCCTGAAGGATCCCGAACAATAGGGTATGGTGCAATGCTNCCCCCCCAAGCCCCTCTTTTGTGCAGGAGGGAGGCAGCCACACACAGAGCCTCCTCCACAGCAGGGATTCTTCTCCCTATTGTTGTCAATCGGGACGCACTGTCACCGAGCCAGGGCTGCAGAGCTGCGGGAGGATTAAAAATGTGTGGGGAGCCTTGTGCTTTTTGACCTGTGCTCTGCTCTTCGCCACCAGCGAGAAGGTTTTCCTGGAACTCTGTGTCCCAGACCCGGGATGGCTGTTTCAAAGGAAGTGTCTGCACTCACCATGTCTCCAAAAATGGAGTTTGCAATGTGGTATATTTTATAAGTGTTAAACCTAGGACACAATCTATACTTCTAAGTGTAGTCATTAGTGATTTCAGGCTGTCCAGATAAAATTCATTGTGCCATTCTCTCTCCCTTAGGAGCTCACGTTCTTTTTCCCCTTTTGCTGACAATCAAATAAGGGGAAAAGTACTGATGAGTTCCAGACATTACAAGAAACACGATGGCACAGTGGAGAACTAATAGTGCAGGAATAATATATTTCACTTAAGATGAGAAAGATAATGGGGTTAAGGGTTAGTTAATTTAGAAGTGGAAAAAGGGGGGTGGGGGGAGAGAGAGAATTAATTTCAGAACATATGTGTGTGATCTAAAGATTCCTAAAGTCATTAAACCTTGAGAGTAGCCTAAATTCCCTCTTTAGAAGTCAATATTCTTTTAAGAAACTAATGCTACTCAGGGCTCCCTGTGCTCAGTGTTGTGTTTGTGGACTCTTGCAAACCTTTATTATGAAATCACTTAAATTCAAATGCACTGAAGTGCTTATGTGTTTTCTCCACCTATAAGTTTTAAAACTTGTTTCCATTATAAAAAGCAGCTTCATGTAATGACAAAAAGCTGCTGCTCTTTCTCCTCACTTTCCTCTTTGGTATCAGGCAAACTAAACAGCTTCCCAGCTTAGCATGTACTTTCATCGTCTACTTTGACTAAAACAAACCATAAAGCAGTCCAGGAATTTTGGCGCTTCCTTGTGAAAAGCAGCATAAAAAGCACAGACATTCTCCTGCAAATGGATCGCCGCTGACCGCATTCTGCTCACCCTGAAAAATTCCAGTCCTGCTGGACCCTCTGCCCCACAGTGTGTTTTAATGCCCAGCACACACCAGATGATTAATCCTCTATATCTGTTTCTCATGCATGTCTCCCCTGTAGTCAACCTGGTAATTTTCTGCAATTCTCAGACTTCTCTTTCTTGTTTATATTTCCATTTTTTCCCAATTTTTGGAAGACAGCAGAGAGCATTTAGTCTTAGCAGCATGCTACTTCTTGGCATGGTGTTTTTTTGGCCTTACATATGAGTTAACGCCTGTGTCCTGTCTTTGCTTGTTTCTCAGTATACCAGGACAAGAGGGTTTTTTTAAATCTGTAAGTTAGGTGCCAGGTTAGAGTCACTTCTTTGTCCCCTGGCTCATGTGTGCATTACGTATTTCCACTCTCTCTCCCTTATTCTTCCCTAGACATCTGCAACGGGCCACAATAAGAGCCAGCTGCAAGGTTGGCAGGAGGTTTAGTCTGAGACTGAACAAAAGTTTTTATATAATGCACTCACAGCCCTGCAGAACTCCATTACCAATGACAGATAAAACACCTTTTTTAACTAAACAGTTCATTACAAGAAGTAACCTCTATGATGGGCAATTAAAATAGTCCATATGAATATTTACTTTTATGTAAATATCCCTGTCACTTTGGCTGAAGTTTTTATAACCATCTCTTTCCTATCCATGTCAGGTGGCTTTTCCGTTTTGCAGTACCTGAGGCTGCCTTAATGACAAGGAATCCAGATCCCCTTCATTTCCTTCCTTAAAAAAACTTCCATTCCTAGAATCATGGAATCATAGAAAGGTTTAATTTGGAACAGACCTTAAGTGTCATCTGGTTCCAACTCCTCTGCCATAGGCAGAGGTATCTTCCACTAGAGCAGGTGTCTTCAAAGCCCCAGTCAGCCTGGCTTTGAACACTGTCAGGAATGGGACATCCACAACTTCTCTGGGCAACCTGTTCCAGAGTCTCACCATCCTCACAGGGAAGAATTTCATCCTAACAGCTGATCTAAACCTGCCCTCTTTCAGCTTAAAGCCATTTCCCTTGTCCTATCATTGTGAAAATTCTCTTCACCTTGCTTGTCAGATACCTGTATGTACCAGAAGGCTGCTACATGGTCTCTCTTGTAGCCTTCTCTTCTCCATGCTGAACAACCCCAGCTCACTCAACCTGTCTTCATAGGACTGGTGCTCCAACCCTCTGATCATCCTCGTGGCCTCATCTGGACCTGCTCAGGCTTCTCAGGAACCGTTGATGTGAGCTGTCTGCCCTACTGTCTTTCATATCTCCTTATGTGCTTTTGGTTAATCCTTGCCTTCCTGATTGTTTTTCCATAGCATCTCCTATGAGATGTGATTTGTTGAAGGAAGCTCTCAAGTACTAATATTTATCATAACAAATGAGCTTTTTTATTTTCCAAATGTCTAGCAATACCTATACATAGCAATACCTAGTTGATAGAACTGTCACAGGGATTCTGTCTGTCGTACCTTTCATCTGCCTTCAAAACAGTCCTCTACATCAGAAAAAGGTCTTCACAAGTGCAAGGAGGGTCCTCCACAATGTGTTACAAGATTTTTGCACAAGAGAGGGTTGTAGTATAATACAAACTACTATCAAATATAATGACCACGCAGCTAGTCTCATTAGGATTGAGAAGGCTGTTACAAAACAAATCCTGTAGTGTCTAGTGGCTCTAGGTTTCTTAAAGACTGCCTTGGTTAAAATGTCTAGGTGTAGCTGCCCATCAACAGCATTTCTTACCTTCTCTGAGTATCTTTCCCAGCATCAGCTGGAGACCCGGGCTGGCCATGGGAAAAGAGAAACTGGTTCTCTTTGGGGGCAAAGGAAAGAAAAACTTGGATTCCAGGAAGTAAATTTCCTTAACTGTTTAAGTGTCCTTTTGTTCTCTTCTTTCAGGTAGATCGGCTTGAAATCAAGGTCTAGCCTTAACTGTTGATGTCCTGGGTTTGGTGGGTGATACCTCCTATCACAGGCTGAGAAAAGAATGGTTAGGCTCTTAGGTTGTTTCAGTGTAATCAACAACAGCAGCAGTGGGAACAGAAGGATAAGTTAAGTTAAAAATGAGATTAAAATGTTTCCTAGTAATAAAGACTGAATTATAATTTTAGTTATATGCAAAATTTGCATTATAAAATAATCAGCATAAAAAAACATGGAGGAAGCACATGTTAACTCAGTAATGGAACTAACACTGACCCTCTATAGATCTTTGGGCTTTTCACAGAATGCTAGTCTTGTACACGACAACTCTCTGGGTCTGTTGAAGAGGGACATACTTTTCTCAGTGAAACATGAGTTATAAACAAGTTATAACACTTTTCTTGCTCATGAGCTATATGTAGATCGAACATAGTTATGTGTTTGCAGAGTTGAGCATTTTTCATCTTGCTAAATAAGTATATCACAAAGCATTTCATCTACAGTTTTTCCGTGTTCTTCAAAACTACTGCTTCTTTGAGCATTCACTGTTCCCTCCTTCCATTCAGTGAATAATAACACAAATTGCCTGTGATTTGTTCTGTTCCACCCTCATTCACAGTCTTCTTATATTCATTGTATGACTTCTGTAATAGCTATGGAAACCTAAAGTTACAATACTCTTCTCTTTCTTTCGACATTTGCTTTATGAATCAGAGTCTGTGACAAAGGTTGGGATGTGTTTTGAATCTTAAAAGAAAAAAAGAAGTCGTTTTTGCAAGAGTTAATACTAGCAATCATATTTTTATTGTCTAATCTTATGTCTCTCTGCTTCCAGAAATGCATATGTTTAGTGCAATATTCTTCATATTTCTTTATTTCTTAGACCTAAAACTTTTGGGTTTTGTATGTGATTCTGCCTTCTGTCCTTCTTTTCCCTAACTAGTCTGTAGGACGTTATCTACTGCAGAAGTTTTACAATCAAGCATGTGCTGTACTCAAGTGTATTCTCCCAATTCATTTGTCACTTCAATGTCTGTTCTCTAAAGCTTCTGCAAACTATATCCTATCTCAAATTCCAGTCCAGTTCTCATGGTAAAACCCAGTTTCCCCTCCCAATGTATTCCCTCTCTACATCTGCTCCAAGCTACCACATTCTCCTCATGCCCTTAAAAAGAAAGGTACTTCAGAGAATAGGGGAAAAAAGTTTTGCCACACTTTTCATAAAAGAGTGCTTCATAAAAGCACTCTTTTTATGAACAAATTTTTGCATCATGCCATCTATTCCAACTTTTGGAGAATTTTATTTAAAACAGCTTTAGAAATTACTGTCAAGTCACATTCTTTTCACAACAGTTTAGCCTAGGGAGACCAATCATCCCCTGGTGAGACAGATCGTGTTCTTCAACAAAATGTTCTCCAAGTTCAACTATTTATCAGGCCTGAGGGAAGAACCATTAAGGTCAATGACAAATCTTAAATAAGAAATAAAGTAAATAAAATAAAATGCAGTTAGAAAGAAAAGGCAGTCAAAAACACCAGCTCAGCTGAAATCTGGCCAGTACAGCCCAGAGGGCTTCAGTGCCAGCTGTAACTGCAATGCAAAGAGTAATATTATCAGAGGATGTGTGAAGGTTAAGGAACAACATGTGGAAATTATGAACTAACAGAAGGATGGGAGGTCACTGAGGATCCACCCACCTACTAATGGCAATTATTGATGGGAAACATGCTTAGTCACTTCTGCAGGTTTTAGTGATAGGAATGCCAGCATGATGCTTCCTCCTAGAGTTTCTTAGACAAAGCCTGTTGTTTTCTCTTCTTCACCTTTGCTTGCTGAAGAAACTCAGTCCTCAGGCTTCCTTCTACACCTGCCGGCCTCAGACCAATGTACATGTGTCCATACATGCACACAGACACTGCAGTCATGAAGTAGGTGATGACACATAGCAGCTGACTCCCACTGGAAGTGGATTCACCAACCCACAAAGTGAACAGAAAATTATTCAAGCAGAAGAAGCCAATAGTTTGCTATCATCTTAGGGACCTTCACTGACTTGATGAGGTGTCCAAGCATTTCCCAAAGCCAGTGTGCAGGAGGTCAGATCCCCTGAACTCCCACTAGAAAGGTGGAAGGAGAAGCAGAACATGCCCCTACCCCTTTTGTGGCTGAAGTCCACCCAGCCTGTGGTACCTTAACAGCTGGAGATCTCAGTAAAATTGAAAAATTCAGGAAAATTCATCCTTGCATGGAATTAAGTTTCTCAGGACCCAGCTTCTCCATCGGCTGTTTATTATGTGCACTTAACCTTATGTGCGTCTTGCAGCAGGTGCTGCCCACACCTTTGTGATTTCTGAGAGCAGGAGAGGGGTGGGGATTGCCCCCTCCCAGCATACCTGCCACGGGACCACTGGGTCAGGCCAAGGCTCCCCTTGACTCAGCATAAAGTTCCTAAGTACTAATGAGGAAGGATGAATTTGCTCTGTGTTGGTTTTAAGAGTCCTGAGAGGTGGGAGAGGTGTTAGTGTAAGACAAGGCTCTACAGAAAGAAGGTCTCTTAGGTAGCTGACGCACCATGGAACCACAGATCAGGGACAGGTTAATCGAAAATCTTGGGGACAGAAGGTTGTGATAAATATTGAACAGCTTGAACTAGAGAGTCTGATTGCATTTTACAGATGAATTACAGATTGAAAAATACGGTAACTACTATTTTGCGGACTCCGAAAGAGGCCCTTAGTGCTGTTTTAAGAGGCAGATTGTGGTTTCTCAAAAAATGTGATCCCACCAGGGTTGTTCTTCATCTTCCTCCCTTGACACCCACATGTTCTAAAATGTCTTATTTAACAGATTTTGTTATTGGGAGACTGCTCAGATATTTAATTACCTGTGAATTCTGACAGTGCCCTCAGTCGAATGAAGAGCCTCTTCAACATCCTGACATGGGTCTAGCATTCAACAGGATGAACAGAACTGTGAGTCACACCCCTGCTATCAGAGATGCATTTCTAGCTGAGGCTGTCATTTACACACCACTTCCCCTGTGATCATTCTGCTTTGTCATTACCTCTTTGCTTCTGCATCATACATCCATGGCTCTCACCAGAACTATAATGTCCTACTGCAGTTCTCCATAGCACTGTTTTGCGAAAGCAGAGGCTTTATTCCAGCAGGCATTATAATGTCAGTTCACATTTGCAAAAGAGCTTAATGTTCAGATTGTACCCACCTGCTTTCCCAAGAAGGAAGAAATCTTTCCAGAGTGAGCAGTCAGGCTCCCTCACTGCACTGTAGAAGTTTGCCAGAAGGAGAAAAATGGTTGCATGTGTAGTTTTGAAATGATTCTGTTGCATTACAAGTGATAATTCTGGAAGTGGGCCTGTATCGTAGGTAATGCAAATGAAAGCCAGGTTCTGATCTAACTTGTGTCTTACAGAGAGAAAAGAGAACTGTCACTGACCTGCCAGGCTTAGATTTGAAGAGGGCCAGTCAAGAAATAATAGACAAATCCCTGGGGGAACACATTACACCCATCACCCTGAAATCTGCAATCAAGAGCAACCCACTGTATAGTGATATCCATGTGGAGGATGACTGGCAGGAGAAGAAGAAGACTCCTTCCTGGACCGTGCAGGACTATGACAGACAGTCACTGCACTCTAACTTGGCCAGCCACATAAAGGTAATTCACTGTTGTGCTGCATTTGAGCAAGTGAATTGCTGTGAGCTGTGTGGTGCATACACAAACCACTGGGCAGCTAACTTGGATCTTTAGGTGGGATTACAGAAGTAAATATGGAGGTATTTTCTGGTACAGACATGACACTAACATGATTCTGATCAGGAAAGGAAGTCTACATATCTGGTCAGACTCCAGGAATTTAAATTTTACAGTACATGACCTCTGACTAGATAAATTCTTAAACAACAACACTGTACAACTCAGCTTCCCTGTTTACATAGGGAAGAGCTATAAATATGGCACTTAAATACTATATAGTCACTTTAATAACTGTTCATAGCAAAATTCTGTTATCAAATTTCATATATTTTTCTCAGCCTCATCCACACTATCCAGGATCCTGCCTCCCTGTGGGTTGGCACGAATCACTTCTAGGACTACTTTTTTTTACTACAGCTTTTTTTTTTTTTACTGCTGTTCCATTTTTTGAAAAGAGGGTCAGAGCTGTGTTTATACAATGACATCTCTTCTTGAGAAGACAACATGGTTTGTTCTGGGTTTTTAAACACATTTCAATGGCTGGTGTCCTACTTTTGGTTCCTGGATGAAAAGTGTGGTTTTAATTTTCCCCAGTGGAACATTCACAGCATCTGGAAAGTAGCACAACCTACATTCAAGTGAAAGTGTCTTGCATATGTGTTGTGATGTCTTAAATTCATTAATCAGTATCTGATGATAGCCAAAATACTTCTGGGTATGTTCTAATGACTTTGTGTGTAAAAGAGAGAAACTGATTTCATATTCTGATTTTTCTTCTAGGAAAATCCTAATGATCTCAAGTTCTGGATGGGGGATATTTATACTCCTGGGTATGATACCTTGTTAAAAAAGAAGGAGAGAGAAAAAAAGCATTCCAAATATTGCCGAATCATCCTGCTCATGGTACTAGCTGTTTGCATCCTAATTACTGTAATCACACTCAGTGTTTTGTTTACTTAGTATAGCCAAATGATGAAGAATTTTTTTTCAATAAATATTTTTATTAAACTATTCCCTTCTCTGGTTTTATTTGAACTCCATTTTTTTTTTTCAGTCACAAACACAATTTATTTGTGTTCAAATACAAACTACTACATCACTACTTCAAAATATTCCTGTACAGCATAAGGAATTGTCTCTGAAAAGAGACAAATATTCTGAGCATGGCTGAATGTCACCCTTACAGGTATAATTTAAAAAGAAAACTATACTCTGTATTTTTAGTGCCTTCTTTGGACTAGTGATTTAAGTCAGTATGTGTGATATGTTACATAGAGTATGTACAGACAACCAGCTGACTATTTATTCTAATAAACACCTACCATCCTCTTTGTCTTTTTATGATAGCTATTTTTAGAATATAGAAAAGCATTATAAAGCATCACTCAAGATATCACGAAGAATTATAAAAGAAAAATTAACACATTTCCTAGTGACCAAATGCATTGCTGCGTGATGCAGCACTTAGTAAAAGCCAGCCTAAATGCATAAGTATTTTCTTACACTTTTTCAGAGAGGAAAAACAGAAAATAGATCCCTGAGTTTCTATTAAACTCCATTGCCTGAGACCTGTGACAGAGTATTTCCATCCCTATGTCGTCTTCTTTCAACATATAGCATTCTGTCACCCTAAAAGATGGAGTGACAATATTTTTTTTTTTAACAAAATCTGTGGAGTACTAGAGTATAAACTGGCATTAATTCACCTTAAAAATATTAAAGTTATATGACCAGGATGTGAAAAAGGATCTTTGTAAATTAAAGGAACAAAATTAACTGTTCAGAGCACACAGACAACTAAGATAATACACCTCAGAATAATTCACAAGAATGAAAACAAAATAAAAAGGGAGTGAACAGGGAGAGAAAAACTTCAAGTAATTATTTCCTTTCTGAAAAGACACTCTGGATGCTGCAGACCAGTTATACCTCTGTATTTGGTATTTAAGGAGCTATGAATACTATTGAGATAGGGATTCCCCTTACTCAAGAGAATCTCGCAGATGCACAGAAGCTGGAAAGTTTAGGTTATACCAGGTCTGCTTCTTGTCCCACAAAAAAAATGTTTTGGTTTAGTCAGGAATAGAACTAAGGTAGAAGGTTTGTACTGTCCCCTCTGGATTATAGAATGTGCCCTACTTACACCAGGTTTACAGTGCTTTAACTCAAGATGAATTTTTCTTCAGAAAAGTGTATTTCATTCCTTCCTTCTCAATCTAGTCCATGACTATTTCTTGTGTGTTCTGTAACTTCTTGGACCCTAGTCTAGCTTGTACCATAACTAGTTTGAAGATTCAAGCTAGAAAAGCTTACTGCTTTAATCTGGTGTGCAGACAACAGCAGAAGAGTAGCAGCATTTAAATACACATGCGTAAAACTAGTATCCCTGTCACGAAATTGGACATTGCTGTAAATATACAAGGGAACTCGGTCTCCTGCCTTGCTGCAGTTTCAGTGCAGATTCTTTCTTGTCTGAAAGATCAGGCCCAGTCGGTTTATGAAAGTAAGAACTTGGGAGTATTTTACAAGACTAATAGCTGACATTATGAAGTAACTACTCACATTAAACCAACAATACTTGACTTTTTTCCAGCCCAAGTACATTTGCTTTAAGTGCATTGCATACAATGCAGAGATGTACTTTTGTAAATTATTGAGGCCTGCAGGCGGGAAGCCTAAAAGCAAAGGGCTCTGTAATTTCCAGGAAAACAGCCAATAATGCGAGTTTCTCAACTGCATTACTGTGTGAGGGCTTAGCTGAAAGCATAAAGCCGTTTTCTCCACAAGTCCACTACGGGCTGTTTCAGTCCAATTTCACTGCTGTCACCTAGCGGAGAGCCAAAAAAGAGGGAAAACGTGTCAGGCGCTAAGATGCCGGTTTGAATTTTTTCTCTCTTTTTTTTAAATTTTTTTTTTTTATTTTTTAATTTTAAAATTTTTTGGGTAATCTTTTGTTTCTGTTGGAGGTGGGGGAAGGGCTGCCGGGCTCTTTGCGCTCCGCGGGCGCCGTGGCGATGCGGGCTCCTCTGGTGACCCCTCGCGGCGGAGCGCGGCGGGCGGGGGCGCCCCGCGGGTCTCCCGGGGAGGGGGGG
>VZTI01001641.1:307207-327134 GCA_013397865.1 Struthidea cinerea | reverse complement strand
GGAGCGCCGGCAGCGGCGGGGAGGCTCCTTCCTGCCCCGCGGCAGCGCCTGCCCGCCCGTGAAGGAAGGGGCTTGCTGCTGCGCCCTTCAGAGAGCCGCTCGCATGGGGAGAGCCCATGGTCGATGTAAACGCGAGCTGTGCTCTTGGTACTGGGAAAATAAGCGGCACTTGAATGCTTCGAGAGGAAAAAGGCCAACCAGCGTCAACGGACTGAGAGACAAAGACTTTTCTTCAGGGGAGAGTGGTGGAGCCTCGGGATCCTTTGTGCCATGTGCTAACTCTGAAAACAATAAATGAGACTACCCTCCCTTAAACATTTAATGCAGTATTACTTTACATGTCTTGTAGAAAAACAATTTAAATATTTGGTTGATAGAGATTGCTGTGTGTTGTTTCTTTTGTCGTGTGAGTTTTTTTCTTTTATTGTTTTGGGTAGTTTGGGGTTTTTTTAATTCATTAGTGACAGAGACTGAAGAAGACAAGTCATCACACAAAATTCATAATAAACTAGCATCAGTTGGTGGTTGGAGAACAGAATGTTTAGTGTATTCCCAAAGTACTTAAAAAATGATAAGAAAAGGAGGCTCAGGGGAACCTTATCGCTCTACAACTGCATGAAAAAAGGGTGTAGACAGGTGGATGTCAGCTTCTTCTCACAGATAACAAGTGACAGGACAAGAAGAAATGGCCTCAAGTTGTGTCAGGGTGTGTCAGGTTTGGATTCAATATTACAAAAAAGTTCTTCACTGAAATGGTTGTCATGCACTGGAAGAGGTTGCCCAGAGAAGTGATGGAGTCACCACCCATGGAAGTGTTCAAGAAATGTGTGGATATGGTTTGTGAGGATATGGTTTAGTGGCCATTACAGTGGTGCTGGGTTAAGAGTTGGCACGGATTATCTTAGAGGTCTTTTCCAACCTAAATCATTACATGATTCCATTAATAGAACAACTCTACTAGGTAAGTTTCCAGTGCGTAATCTCTGTGATCTATGTTCATCTCTCCCTACCCTGACAGCACACTTACACACATGATTTCATACTTTCACAGAATCACAGAATGTGCTGAATTGGAAAGGGCCCATCAGGATCATCAAGTCCAACTCCTGGCCCTGCACAGGACACCCCAAAAATCACACCATATGCCTGAGAATATTGTCCAAATGCTTCATGAACTCTGTCAGGCTTGTGCTGTGACCACTTCCGTGGGGAACCCATTCCAGCGCTCAACCACCCCCTGTGAGTGAAAAACCTTTTCTTAACATCCAACTTAACCTTCTCTCAGAGCTTCATTCCGTTCCTTCAGGTACTGTCAATGCTCTCAAGAGTGAAGGGATAGGTCCCTGTCCCTCCCTGTGAAGATGTTGAAGACCTCAGTGAGGTCTCTCCTCAGTCTCCTCCAGGCTGAACAGACCAAATGACCTCAGTCACTTCTCATATGGCCTCCCCTCCAGACCCTTCACCATCCTGGTGGCCCTCCTGTGGAGTCTCCCTAATACTTAATATCTATTTTATATCCCCGCACCCCAAACTGCCTCCAGCACTCGAGGTGAGGCAGACCGAGTGCAGAGCAGAGCAGAGCAGAGCAGGACAATTCCCTCCCTTGCCCAGCTGGCAATGCTTTTCCTGATGCACCCCAGGATAAGGTTGGCCCTCCTGGCTGCCAGGGCACTGCTGACTTAACTTGTCCTCAACAAGGACCCCCAGGTCCCTTTCCTGCAGCCCTGTGAAAAAACTTAACTTCAATAAGATTTTTAAATTTTTATTTCAATAGTTATCAGCTGGAATAGCAGCAAAACCTCCTATGTAGTCAGTGAAACTTCTTAACACACCACACCAAGTTGATATAACAACATCTTACCAACATCTCTGAAAAGATGTAGGAGAATGGTATAACTGTGGTACAATACTACCTTTTACTGGGAAAACTGGAATTTGCAGTAACATGCAGTAACGGCAGGAATTTGCTCTTATAAAAGGCATAGCAGCAACCTAGAAGGAAATAAGAGTTCTGCAGATTGTGCCCACTTATAATGGCACTGGCAATTACTATATTTCACAAATGATTTTAGAAAAATTACCTTTTCTCTAGTAAATAAGGATTAGCTTTCAAAACTACCTAAGTGATTGAACTTTTTTACTTCCTTTCAGTACAACTACTCTGCCAAATCACTAGAATGTATTGGAAGATTCAGCCTTCCTCTTCCTTTGCTACATTCTTCCCATCCCAAAACTGTTCAGAAATATGCAACTCATTTTATTTGCTTTTGGCCTCTAAAGTTACTGGAAACAGAGTCCTGCTTTGTTCTGGCACTTCAACAGGCACAATTTGGGAAAATTACAGCTACCACTCCCCTTCAGTAAAGTTCAGACCTTGTCCATGAAAAGGGTCTCACAGGGCTTGCTGCTTTAGCAGGGTATATGTTTTCGTCTTCCAGCCTAATATTTTTTTCCTTCCAATGCACCTATTACAGAAGGCAAGGTCTATAACAGAAAAAGGGGGGGGAAAGAGACATTTTTGAGTTTACCATGAGCAAAATTATCTGGTCACATCAGGATTTGAAAAAGAAAGAAGCAATGTGAGTTGTGAGTTGCAATATAATATAAATATCTCTGGGTAGGTCAGAAGTTACTCCTTTAGTTATGATATTTTGGTGTGTGAATGCTGAATGAATAACCATAATAGGAGAACCTGTGTGGATGCTCTGCATCCCTGCTATCACTGAAAGATCAGGAAGGTGTGCCACAAAATTCCCTACCCAAGGAGAATATCCCACTGGTTAGTTCAGAGATATTTTGAAGTAGACCAGACTGCTGAATCCACTTCAAGGATCTATTCTATGTGGATATGCTCCTGTAAATTGAGTAATTGAAATACAAATTTATGGGGAATCTAGTCGGCCATTAGACAGCCATCCAGTACAGCAAATGTGATGCTTCTGTCAACTATTTTCTCATGTGGTTTTACTGGTTAGAAGATGCATCTAGATTTGAAAAGCTAGAGTAGCAGTTACTTGCTGTAAAAAGTGACAGGTGTAAGATAAAGTGTATAATCTCTTTGTTGCATAAGATAAATATTAAAAGTTTTTAGCACCTAGTATTTTAAGTGGATTACACTTTTTGATTTAACAACAGCACTTCCTCCTATGTAGTTTCCTTCATGAAAAGTGCCTTTCGAAGTATCTGTTTAGTTTGGTTTGTTTTTTTTTTTTTTTTTTTTTTTTTTTTTTTTAATTTCCTGGAAAGCCTTACTTTGTGGACAAAGAAGCGTGCAAATCCAGAGCACTTCTGTGGATTGACTACTGGGGCCTTGCCTGCACGGCCATAACCTGTTTATTTGAAACCTGATTATTTGCATTCTGAAGAAATGCATTAATGAATGCAGGAAAGACTCTCGTGTCTGTGAGCTCCTGCTTATATTGAAAGGCTTTCTCTGTTCCAACTCTTATTTCCCATGATATTGGTTTGGACTCAAGACATCGCTACACCCCTATTCAGGTACCTGAATTCATAGGTAGGAACATGACATGGGCCATGGTTCAGTTAATTTCTCAGCAACCTGATGGCACTGCAAACCCAATTGTAAGTCAAGTTTGACAGGCCTGTGCCCACTTATAGTCTCCTGTCTGAAAGGAGAACAACAGAACAATGGTAGAGAAAAATAAATTTCTTCATGTAATACTTATCTGTAAGTCTGTGAATCTAAGTCTGTAAAAGATTTAACTTGCAAGGTTCAGGATTTGTGGGAGCATTGTCCCCTCCCCTCCTCTCCAAACACAAACACATTCCAGGCAGATTTCTGCTGAAGAACAGATGTAGTTCAAGTTGGAGCTGAGGTGGAGTCTAAATGAACATGTGCTTTAGGTAAGCAGCTTTTGACCAGATCCCTCTATCTCTCTTGATTTCTTCCTTTTGCAGCTGTTTCTTAGTGAACTTCTCCCTGGCAGCAGCCAGTCTGGTCAGTGGTGGTGGTGCATCCTGACAGGCAACCCCCTTCCTGACAGAGGTACTCGTCAAGCTTTTCTTGTCAGGGAGGCTGACTTTGTGAATCTTTGCAACTGGAAACTTGTTGCAATGATCCTGGTACAACTAAATGCTGATCATGACACACTGAATCCAAGAGTCAGAATATTCAGTTATAAATTAAATGTTGTTAAGGGTTCTTTTCTCCTCACCAGACCAACTGTAAGCCATCTGGTTGAGGAAAAAATGCTGGACACACTCTTCTCTGATGTATTACATTCTACTAAGGCAACGCAGCAACAAAAATCCTGTACAGAGTTATATTTTCAATGCATTATTGTAACCAGTTGGCAGGCAGTTTTTAGGCTGAGAGAGGAGGATGGTTATTTCATAGCAGTATGACTTGCTATGTCATTTTCATGAGAACACACAGCTCCTGAGTTGGTGTGCATTATTTTTTCCATCCATGTATTTAGCTTCACAGACAATCCAGTATATGAACCAGCCTTCCTGAAGAGAGCTTGTTTCTCTCTGGGGTTTCCTCTGTGCTGATTGTGCTCTTTTTGGAAATTCTCCAATAGGCCACTCTCAGCTCAGAAATCAATTTGCTGCAGCTGCTGCAGTAAATTGAAACTCTTGTAGCTGTAAGTGGGTTCATCTGTGGGAATTCTTGTTGCCTGTGGTAAGGTTAGTTTTGTTGGAGGGAGCATTGTGGAGTTAAGGTGGAAGTCAGAAAGTTTTATGGCAGCACAGTTATTGTTCAACACACAGCACAAATCTACTGAGTATTGAGCTTATTTTCTTCAAATTTGGTAGACTGCTGTTTTTAATACCTGTGGGTGTGTATGCCTGTTCAGCCTTTAAAGCTTCTTTTCTCTAGGCACAACTGAATACTGAAAACACACATACAGGTATACATAATGAAGCAGTATTTTTTGTTCAGCTGTTTGGGTCTCTCTTCTAAATAACTTGGTACTTCCTCAGAAAGGGAAATGATAAAGATAGTGGAAATAACAGGCAATGGTTTTGTTGTGGGAGGTGCTTGCTTTTGTTTGAAGTCTGATTCCTCTTTTCTACACCTGCTTTTTTTAATTTGCTGAACTGTAAGAAGGATGTTTTGAAACTTCTTGGGGTATAAAATAATCTGGATACAGAAGCTATTAGTGAATAATGTTCTGTGTGTGACTAGCCCTGGTGGTGAATTGCTAAGGGAAAGACTATGTGCCTTAAAAAAGTAGTTCTTAGGCTAAAATGAGCACAGGGCATTCCATCTTTAAATTTGCATTAGTTCTATTGCTTTTTAATGAGTAATGCCATAAATATTGTCTCAGCTCATTGAGATGTGAGCTGAACAAATTATTTGTAAACTGGCATGGGGGTAATTTGCATATTTGGGGGCCAAAATTTTTATTTTTATTTTCATTTTTTTAATATCTGTTTCTTAAGATTAACTGCATCGAGTTTCAGAATCATTTGTGGGGAAAAAAAATCAAGTAAGGAACCTGGAAGCTCTATTTTGTCTGAAATGGTCTGTATTGCTCTAAAGGTCTGACAAGTTATTGCACCCCATAAACACTTCTGAAATGCCTGCAATATTAGGTTACCATAGAGCACAGTTTATAAAGACTGTTTAAAAATAAAATAATGAGAAATGGAATGGAAAACCTCCTAATTTGTTAAGATTAAGCTGAGGATAAAGAGACAGCTATGACCTTAAATCAGGCTTTGTCCCTGATTGAAATGTGACACAGAAAGTACACTTAGGACAAGAATAAATCCTGGGCAAGGCATTTAGAATTGAATGAGCTGATTCAACAGTATCTCTGGCTTTGTACATATACGTTAAAATATTATATATTTTAAATATTTAAGTCAGCAGTATAAGTTTATGCAAAGCTCAAAGCTAGAGAAAAATGGGTTCTCCTGGCAAATGGAGTAGAGGTACCGTTTGCAGCCTGGAAGGCAGTGTGTTAAATTGGCAAGTTGTCAAATCCCGAGGCAGTAGAAAACAAGTAAGTAAAAGGGTTATAGCAGTAATGTTGTGTGGAAATGAATGTTGAAATACACTGCAAACTGCCAAGGGAGAGAAGAATTCACTAAGGACCTGAATGCATGTCTGACCTTGAAGTGAGAAACCAGCTTCTGTGGGTATTTTTTGACAAAAATAAGGGCATTTGATGGTAGGATCTACATAGTGAAATCCATTGAATTTTACCTTAGTAACTACATTTAACAGTATGTGCCTTGGTCAGATACTTTCCCCAGAGCTGTGTCCATACCCCCACCACAAGCAAGGAGACAGTGACCTCGTTTTCAGACAGAAATTCTACCGTCAGAAAATCTGCTTCCATTCTGAGAGAGATCTCCTTCCACTACGATAGATTATTCCCTGCACCCCTGAGTTTGGACACAACAGTTGTGAGGATGGCTCAATCAGATGCTGCCAAAGTGCCTGGCCTTCCTCTCTCTGCATCCTGGCAGCAGGGAGCTGTCATCGACCTTTCCATTTGTTTGACACCTGTAACATTTCTTGGATCCTCAGAGACACACCTCTGGCTCCAGGCACACTGTTCAGTGCATTTTCAGTCCTGAATTATTCAGAGGTCTGTAAAGCTGCATTTCTCATGCAGCTCTGAGCTGGGGCTGCCGAGGGTGCACAGGGGTGTGGGCACCCTGCCTGTCAAACAGGCAGCTCGGACAAGGAGCTGGACATTGAAGCAGCTCAGCAGGCTCTACTGGCTACCTGCAAAGCAGGGCAGCCCTGCAACTGGGGGAAACCAGGGAGGCAGCACTGGTCATCTGTGCTGGCTCCCACTGGAACTTCTTGTGGGATCAGTTCACTCTAGAGAGATGACCCTGTCTCCTAATGAAAAAGACCCTCCCCACTTTCTCGCCTGCAAATGTTTTAACATGTTATGACTGGCGGCTGAATGCTTGCTGAGAATAAAACTTCTTTTTGTTATTATTTTCTTGATCCATTTTGACTTCATTCTTCACCATGGTGATGTGGACCATAAATGCGAGTTACAGTGTCACCTCACCAAAACCAAAATTAAAGGTATTTCTGTGAATTATCAGGAGTTGCTCAGTGTTCAAAATCAGTTTCAAACCTAGTAATCAAGTAAACTGCTGCTGCATGCTTTATGAAGTGCTAAAGAATAAACTGTTACTGATGATTTCAGCAGAATCAATTGGAGGAAGCTGTTGGTCAACAAGATGATGAGGAAGACATCCACCATAAAGTTCTGCAGACTAAAAAGAGCTAAGTTCTGTCACTAGTAGCACAGTGGTATACTAAATTTGATGGATAAGTACTAAAGTCCAGGAGACTTTCCCTGCCTGCCCTCTATTGGAAGATGTGCTTCCAGCTATACCTTTAAAACTTGATAACAAAGAGGGGACTTGTCTTGAGGTCTCATTCTAATGAATCACAGTAGTATCTTCATCAAAAAAATGGTCAATGGCTTAGGATTTTGTAGTTTTTCCCTTTCATATATGGCATTCAGAGATGATGTCAGGATGCCTTGGAAGTTGTTCTTTATAACGTCAGCAGTGTTGTTGTTAGACAAATCCTCCTTTTACAGTGTAGTTGTGAGATTCTTCTCAAGTTCCTTTTCTGACACAAAGTTAGCTCCTGCTGATCCATCCTGGTTGTATCTGTATATACCAACATAATATTTGGTTATCTGCCACAGTTCAGGTTTATGGAGCCAGCTACATCCACAGCTTGCTTCTAGCTGGTTTCCATTCATTCCATTGACAGTATACAAATTTGGCAAGCACATTTAAGCTTCAAAATAATTCAGTGTATTTTTGCAGCTCCCTCTGACATATTTTTAAGTGCACCATATTTACACCACAGGCAATGCAATATTCTCTGGAGACTGGCTTGCCACACTGATCTATCTCAGCCAGTGTCCTACCAGCTGCAGGAAAGCACCTATATCAGAGTCATGCCACCTCAAAAAGTGGCCATTATGCCTTTAAATAAACAGACTTCAAAATGAATGAGTAAAGACTGATGAAAACAGGTAGACTCTGAAACATGATGGTCTCACAGGCAGGATGCAGGTGACCAGGTGCTGTTAAGCAACAGCCCTGGGCTGCTTTAAGAAGTGGGAAGCTGAGAACTCCCGGGGAGTTTGTGGCTGTCACTAAACCATCACCTGCTTCCTGGCTGAGCAGATCGTACTCCTGAGGAACATGGCAGGAGCTGAGAGCTGCCTGACATGGAGACACTGCCTAAATTATCACCATGTTGCTTCTGACAAAAAAGCAGTAGCTGGTTTTTATTTAAAAAAAAAAAAATTAAAATGTATTTCCCTACTCTCTGTAAAGAGGTGAATAATTTTGACTCATCTTGCACGTCATTTCTTGCATGTGGTAATGTTAAGACACAAAATGACTTACTATCTATTACAGAAAACAAAAGTGAAGAAAGTTCTCAGTAAATCAACATGATGCTCATAAACAAGGATTTTGTTCTATTTTAATTAAGTTGGCAGAATATGCCCAAAACATAGATATTTCCCTCTTTTTTTTCAGCAAGTAAAAGCAGTTGGCTTTGCCTTTTAACCTGGTTCTATCTTCTAAGTTCTCCTGTTTTGGAATTTTGAATGAAATGAAAAGAAAGAAAAAATGTAGAGTCTTAATTATACAAGTTGGTTTTATAAGGTAAATGACCATAATTGCTATGCAATATAATTGCAGGGTTGCGGTCTCATTTACAAACACTTCTTTTCTTCCAGAGAATGTTAATACACCAAAGAAGTCAATAAGCTCTCTTGCGAAAGTACTTTTTTTATGATGTAACATAAATTTGCTTTCCACTTAGTGTAACCCCTCCATCTACAGCTAGAATTCTCAGATGATAATTGACATTAAAAAAAAAATGAGGTCTTCAGCAAACATCTATTTCCTTGACGAAAATAACTGGCATCAAACCAGGGAACATAAGTGTGATTACTGTTGTATTGTATAATTCCTTAAAATTTATTAAATACTTACATTTTTCTTCAAAGCTTAATTTAATGCTTTTTTTAGGAAGTAGAAATAACAGAAGAACCAAGAAGAAAAATGCTTGTCTTTAATTTTGGAGGGCTGACCTTTGACTTTATCTTTCCATTCTTTATATTAAAAAAGCACCAAAAAAACCTCAACAAAATAATTTAACTATGTTATTGTGAATTGAACTATTTTTTAGTATGAAATGCACTCTGGCAATACAAGCTATGAATACAAACCCAATGCTTTTCTCCTAAGACATCATAATATTGCACCCCTCAAATTTTCAAAAAAAGTCTTTTGGTGACTTTCCTTTGGGAGATTGCTCTTAAAATGCATTATTGCAGGCATCATGCTCGTGACCTAGATAGACAAATGGCAGACAAGGAAGATAACTTTTTAGAAAGAATTCATTGCTGTAAGTGTACCATTAAATGCTTGCTAAGAAATCACAGCTAGGACTTTTTACTGCACAGGCTTAGAGAGTGGTGTGTACAGCATTGATATGGCAGAAAATCACTTGCTCTGTCAGGTCAATAGAGCCTCCATAAGCAAACATCAGCCGAAATACTTGGAAAAATTCATCCAAGTTCAGGAGAGTGTAGATGTACTATGGGGGTGTCCAGTGGAACTAGATGGAGAAACTGAAGTCACTTGAACTTAAACAGAGAGCAGATGGAAGCTCCTGATCAGAATTATGGTGGAAGGCTTTTAAAGTAAAGGCATCGGTGCAGACTCCTAGTTTTCAATGTCAGTCTCAGCAGTGGACCTGAAAAATCTGAAAAAAGTTAAAGAATTGGTACTAAAAATAATATATCAAATTTCCCTGCTCTAGTTTTGAGCTCCATGTTCAAAAATCTAGAATCTTTAAGTGACTGAACCTGAGTCATCTTCAAGAAATGCTGATTTGATTCTGTGAAGCATGTTGAAGCCTCAGGATGTGTTTTTGTTGTTATCAAAAATGGAGATGGGCCAAGCACAGCCTCCTGTGCTCAGGAAAGCCCTATGTTCAGGAGAACTTTCTACTTTCAGCTCTTGTTATGCTTTCACATAATAAGAAATTGCTGGATTTGCTTCAGGTTATTCTCTCTGGAAGCCATAGTTTAGCAAACTATGAGTTTTTAATCACTGAAGTTTAATTTTAAGCCAATTTAACACTGGTCCTGTTTAGTTTTTGTAGGACCTCAACAAACTTGCTATTATGAGAGGTAACTTCTGGTTATACTGTAGCAACCCAGTTCTCCAAGCATCCTAGACTGAAACTTTGCAATATCTAAATTCTCTAAGGGTTCTTGCTGGTCCCTTCCTTCTCTGTGCTAAATTGAATTCTTATGTCTTTGGTGCTGACACAGTCCATGTTATTAACCAGTTCAAAAATAGCCTCCTCAGTTAAAATTAATGAAAAATATAAGTATGATGGCATTTTGAAGGAAAGAAAGATATAATGAGTGCTCACATATCTGCCCTCTGTCCTGCTCAGCATCACTGCATTTTCTGTGCCTACACAAGAAGTTCTTGTTACCTCTGATACCTGCTGTTATCCTGCATCATTTTAGTCCCTGGATGCTTTATTAAATTTTCAGCCTTGTCTTCAGTACTTATTTTTCACTTTCTGCATACTTCTTTCTTTTTTTTAAGGCACTAAAAAATGTAAAACCAAGTCAGGTTGGTTCAGTTGTTGCACTTATCAATGAATGCACTGTAAATGCGCACAACGGGAGTTTCTTTCTCTTAGCGCTGGCACTGTTTCTTTGAGAAACCACTTCTTTGCTTCCTTTAAAACCTAAGGGATTTTTGCATGGCAGTGCTCTAAACTTATTCATGCCTGCCCATTCTGTAATGTATTGTTCTGCTGAAAACTGGTGTCAGTGGTGAGCTCTCTTCTAAGAATATGCCCCCATGCTAGCGTCAGCTTCATTGAAAATGAGGCACTGAAAAGGAGACTCTTTTCTTGTGTAGGATCTGTCAGCCTCTGTTTAAGCATAAAGCAGCATGCTGAGCACTCTTCAATGTGAAAAGGCTTTCAAATACAACTCTGAAAACAGAAGAGATGAATCACTGAGTGTATTGAAGGTGAAGATAAGATTTTTTTCCCCTGTCCCAGGTTTGAAAGAGTGAAGCTAAATTAATGGAAGAGAATGACAAATTTTAGATCTTCAATGAAATCTATAATTTCCTGCCTGACACTGCAAGAGACAGATAAGGAATACTACCCTGACTCCCCTCTGCTCAGGAAGTCACACCTTGGGAAAAGACAAGAGTATGAGAAGAGCTGAGGTGTGTGTGTACCTTTACATCAGAATAGGGAGGTTGATCTGTACAAAATGTTCTTCTCCAGCAAATAAATTCTGCAGCCGTATGCTGCTTGGGAAATGCTACTTTCAGGGTAGCAGCAGGGATCTTGATGTGTGCTTGACAGAGAAAAATACTTACAAGTTGTATTTACCAAATATCACTGTTTTAGCATATTAATCACCTTTTGTACCATGCCAGAGGAGAAATGCTGTGAATGACAGGTTTTTATTGGATATACTCTTATATTGCACTAGCTGCTGAGTAGCTGAAATCTGTTTAAAATATTAATGAGAGAAAATAATTTGTTAGCTGAAAAACGTAAGTTCTAGTGTTACAATTCCTAGTGGTGACTACTTGAACAAAAGGAGCCAGAGACAAATATTAGTGACATAGACACAGCAAGGACAAAGAAATGCTGATTACTTGCTTTCTCATTTACAATTTTTGGTGAAATAAATATAGCAAATAATAGACTTGAACGACTAATTCCATATAAAAATATCTTTAGGTAATGATATCAAATGTTGTTTACTGTCCATGTCCCAGGAATAGGGAGGAATGGGGTTGTCTCCCCTCCTCAAATGTTTTCGTATTGTGCTGCACAGCTATGCCTTCAGGTCTATCTCCAGCCTTTCAAAGTTTGGTTTAGTTGGTTATTGGCTTCTTCTTTCCTTCTCTCCTGCTTCATAAAAGCTTATATTGAAAAAAATGATAGAGGGTAAGTTTTGATGGCCACTGCAATCAGTCTTTCCAGTCCAGCCAAAATGAGCAGTGCATGCTCTCCTGCTAAACTCCACATGGCTGTTTCCTTTGGGTGGTATGATGGTATGTCTCCGTATCAGTCCTGCTTGTCCCAGCCATCTGGAAAGAACTGGGATAATGGAAGTGGTAGAACATACTATATGAGGAATTCCTAGATCCTTGGTGTGTTAATTAAGAGTAATCAGCAAATTATCCTTCTTGCCCCAAGGGAACTTTCATGTCTTCGTCCAGAGAGCACTCAGCAGATCTCGACAGCCCCTTCTTCTATGGCTGCCACATACTCCATAGCAGCTTGGAGGCACAAGGCACACAAAATTGTTCCCTAATATAAATGAAATTAAAATTCATCAGGATATGCTGTCATCCAGCTTGCATCTTCCAGCCTGGGAGGATGGATTCCCATGTGGTACAGGAGCCTGACTAACTAGCCTACCTTTAAAATCCGAAGCCTTTTTAACTTTATACGGACTTTGCATAGACACAGTTCTTCGAGACAACCATAGTCAGGATAATACAAAAGAAAGTAAGACACATATGCTTACTTTATCATCAGAGAAATTAATCCATATTTGTCTTACGATCATCTGAAATTTCAGAAGCTTACCCATGAGAAGATTTCTCTTTGTAACTTGTGGCATGAGACCCTAAATCTGTAAATTTCCTGCACTCTTACCTCAAGGCCACAATCCAAACTGATAAACAATTCCGAGTCCTGGATATTTTCTGCAATTCATTACATGCTGATGCTCATCAGTTTGTAAAAGCCAGTTCCCCAATATGCAAACTTTTCCTTTGCAAACGTTGCATAAAATACAAGTACCTATGTAAGCAGTGGGACTTTGCAAAGCAAATTTGCCAGACTTCCTGCTTGACGCCACTGCCCTGAGAATGTGAAGTTGCTAAATGCATATGAGTGACAAATTGAATTTCATAGCTTCTCTCTTCACTATAGCCACTTCTAAGTGTAAAAATACATTCAACCGGTAAACTATATTTTGAGCTACATTTAAATGTGTTTAGGCATAAGAAAATCATTAACTTTCTTAATAAAAAAAAAAGTTGAAATGGACATAATTTCAGGCACTTTATTTCCATGATCACAACAAGCTTAATTCCCACATAAGTGGTTTGGGGACAGTGCTTTTAAATGTAAGCCTGTACTTTTACTTCGTAGCACCTCTTAAAATATAGCCACTCTAAAGCAAAATTTTGTGGTGTCTTCTTAATTTTATGCACAAAATTATCCTTCTATAACTTTTGTTTTGAGATTACTAGTTAATTGTCCTAGTTCCATTAGGATAGCTACCATGCCAAAAAGAACATATTCTGCTGAATTTCGGCCACCAGGTACTGGGTAACTGAGTAGCCAAAATATGCGACAAACTGATCATTGAATAAGCAAAATGATAGAATGGAAATGTGGGATGATTCTTTCTTCAGCTGTGGAGTTCTCTTCAGCCAAGTGAAGGTTTCCGATATCACTAATCAAATCTCCTATTTGTATTGTAAGTAAACAATGCTAGTAAAAATGATGATGTATACATCTTATATTCCATATTTTTAAAACAGAGCAATTATTTTCTTGTAGAAGTTCATTGAATGGATTTCATGGTTGACATTTCCTGCACATATTTTTACTCACAGAAATATAGTATCTTTTAAATCTATAAAGTGTTTTCTTTCAAACTGCTTTTTCTTTTTTTCTTTTTCTTTTTTTTTTTTTTTTTAGTTCTGGAATACAGTCACAGAAAGATAAAACAAAAAATCCAACTTTTTCCTTAGGAAATTCCTTATGCCTCTTACTTAGAAGATTTGTTTGTTTGTTTGCTTGTTTGTTTGTTTGTTTGTTTGTTTGTGTTTCCCCTCAAAATTCTAGATTCTCTGAACAAAATACTTTATACAAATTATTTGTTGCTTTTGCTAAAGACACAATTATTTTGGAAAAACTTCTGCTATCAAGAGCTATCTACTCTTTGCACAATGTATTCCAGCTACATCAGGCAGAAATTAGCAGGTAAAAGATAATTTTTTCAAAACTGTGGTAGCATTTTCAGCACATAAATCAGAAAGCAAGTAGAGAAGCAGTTTCTTTTAAAGTATTTTTCTAATAAAAGGTATAAAATAAAACAGTGTAATAATAACTTGGTCCTGAAGACATTATGTGATGGTTCGAACTATAATGAAATGCTGCCAGAAACCATCTGACTGCAACCACGGTGTTGTTTCACAAGGTGGCACAACTACTCTTCACACTGTGCATGTAAACTTTTCCTCAACCAACATCTAACCAGGCTCCCAGTGTAGCTGTGAAAGAGCCTACCTGTATTCAAATCAAGAAAGCATAAGAAAGATCTCAGGCATAAGCAAGATTTCAGGCCCATTCCAAGGCTTGTTGAAATCAGCAAGCAGCTTTCCAATGTCTTTGATAGGAATTTAATAGTTTATCCACAGCATGTGTAAACTCTCCTGCCAGGCTTTCTAATCCTGTGTGTGATTAGCTACAGGAGACAACATATTAAACTTCTCAGGAAAAATAAGCTCATAGTGCTTAGGTCTTGTCTGGCTTTTAGAAATCTTAGTATGATTACTAATACACTCATCTAGTAATAGGAACAAGAAGCTGACACATCCATGATCCTATCAAATTCAATGGGACGGCTTCTAAGTAAATTCAGAATACTGACAGACTGAAAGAGTGGATTCTAATTAAAATTCTTGATATTTTGCTCTCTTAATGTTACAGTATAATTCTTTATATTCTTAACTCAAACTTTGGAAATTTGTCTCTAGGATCAAGAGGGAAAAGCGACATTACATAAAAAAGAAACTTTTTTTCTGGCTTTACTTAACAATTGCAAAACAATGTCATTGCAATGTTTAATGAAGAGGGTGAGTATTGTAAGTATCCAGACATTTCAAGTCACAGACTAGAAGGATGTTCCATTAGGTGACTTTGATGTGAAATCTGAGTAAAAGTCATATTAGAGTAAAGCTCCTAACAAACTTGGAAAAAATGTTGTTTGTTATCAACTTGTTTATAAAACCTCTTCAATAGTTCTTAAAAAAGGATTATGTAAATGCATGAAACCAACAGGCCTAGGATCAGACCTCTGACCACACAGTTCTCTCCTTTTAGTTTTTCCTTTTAAGATGTCACATGGTTCATTCACACTAGATGTTGGAAGAGGGGAAGTGTATGTGTTTATTGTCACTTTTGTTTTGGTTTATAATGAAAGATAACAATCCAGTTCTTCCTCTGGGAGAAATAGCTGTTCACCTCTGTTCACCTGCTATTTCCTTTCTTGAGTTTTCTTCTGAGTGGATTTTTTTTTTTTAACTTAGTTTAAATTTTTATTTACTCTGCCAGATTTTTCTTTTCAAATTGCTTGAGCAGCCTTAAAGCAGTGCCCTCTACCTTCCCCAAACCACAGAACAAAGTATGTCATACATTTTTCTGGCATGCATTGCTGCAGTCTGCAGATTAACCAGTAAGGCATTTGTGTACATAGGATACTGATATTGCTATTAGAAATAAATCTATTTTACCTTCTTTTGTTTCCAAGGTGGAAAAAGAAAAAAGACATCTTGTGGCCAGGTTAATCAAATGGTGCTATTACCTTTGGTAGTAAAACAATTAGAAAAAGCTATTGCAAATAAAACTTTTTCAGTCTTATGAATATAATTTACCATTTTGAAAGAAAACACTACACAGTTTATTTTCCTACTGAAGATACTGCAGGGAAATTATATTAAGCAAGAAAGGTTTTTGCTTTCAATCTTGATCTTTCTCCATACGGACTGTTCTCAGAGTGCATTGAGAATGTGTTTGCTGAGGTCTTCAAAAGAGAAATTTCCAGTTGTGCTTCTTACAGCTGTAGCGACCTCCTTAGCAGGACTGACATACAGTGGCTTTCTGTCTATCCTAAGCACACATGGAGACGCAACACATTGCTGACTTTCTTCCAAATGGCAGAAATTAGTTCTTTTAATCCTTGTATCTGTCATTAGAGTAGAAGGCAATAATGCGTGACAGAAGTGTTAAGACAAATCTGTTTAAAGCACTTGAGACTATGTCTTCCATACAAGTCCATGGCTATGGGGGTACCTCAGAAGGAAGAGAGTAAATACTGCTGTCCACCACTTACGTTTAGTGTATCCCACATAGAGGTGGGAGCTATGTATGGAGATCTTCTATTTGTAAAAGAGAGTGATTTTGTCTCATTTATTTCTATTCTAAGAAGAGAGGGAAAACAAGTACAAGATACCGACAAGATGAACAGTTTGAAAGAGGAGTAAAATAAAGTAGGTTAAATAAATTTACATATAAATTGCCTATGTAAACTTAAGGCAATAATAACTTTTAATAAGTAATGGAGCAAAGGTTAAATATACAAGGATTTTCAGAAGTACGGATTTCCCACAATAGTCATATTATTTAAATTTAGTTTTTATTTAAATTTGAGTATGAAGTGCCATACTTTAATTAAATTGCAGATCGTGCAGTTTGTTTGGTTTTTTTTCCCCAAATAAAAGATGGGTTTTGAAATAGTTGATGTTGTGAAATCATCTTGAATCTAAAATTTGAATTACTGATGGATTTTCAGAACTGCATATAATTCTAGAAGATACAAAGGTTTTGTTTTTAGTAACGCCTGTTACACTTCACTGATCTCAGTCTGGAGCAGGACTGGGTATATGAGCATCAGAATTGGCTCTGTGGACAGTATGAAGGAGCAAGAGAGTGCAGTTGGCCTCCTGTTGCAGTAGCTGTAATTTCTCTGGAAGGAAATGCTGGTAAGACTATAAAAGGAGCTGATCTCTCTTGAAAGAAAGGGGTATATTTATCCAAGATCTGGCTGGGTCCGGTGCCCAGTAAAATCAACAGAAAAGGCTTTAACCATATTCAGTTGGATGTCTGTGAAGGTTAATAGATTGGACATATAATTACCTTCCAAAATAAAACTGTACGTAGAAATGCAAACGGTTATAGAGCCAGATGTTGCAATAATGCAAGCACAATCTAAAAATGTTCTGAACACCAGAATAAAAATTAAGACAATAAAACTATTTCTTAGTTATGATACCATTGATGCATATGATTATTCACATGTATCAATGAAATATTATAGGATGGTTGGCAGTTACAACTACTGCTCTGTAAATGATGTCTGTATGTCTCCATAATGAAACCGAGTGCCCAAGGGGACTTTCAAGCTTAGAGTTCCTCAAAATTTGCTCTACAAGGACTATTGAAATTTCTTTATCTTTTGCAGGTGGCTGTGCTATTTTTATGGGGTGGGCACATTATTTTCCATCCATTTTAGCGCCAAATGCTGTAATTTTTTTTTAATCCCACACACCTAAAAGGGAGCTATTTGCCGATTTGTGGCGATATTTTAAAGAATGAAAGTGAAAAAGAAGTGAAAAAAGATTTGGTTTGGATTTGAGCACCGCCACCCTACTGCAAATTTTTCAGATTTGTCTGATTAGCGATAGAAATAGTTCCAGTCCTTTCAATAATTAATATATTCTAGTCTTAAGTTTTCCTTTCTTGCATCAAGCATATCCATTTGCCACCCCTGTTCGATGCTTATTTTTTTTGTTTGTTTTAAAAATGGCATTCATCACCATTATTCTTTCTTAACTTCCTAATAGAACACTTACAGGGCAGCTAGAACGAGTCAGTGCTTTCCACCTATGGCTGCTACGAAGATACTGTAAATGGTGTTCTAGATGCTCTCTACATGATTCCTAAAGGCATTCTGAACACAGGTACAGGACTGTTATTGTTAACCACTAGATGCCACCGTTGCTCCTATAAAAGTGGTCCAGTCTGGGTCTTTGTCCACCAAGCCCCACAAACCTTCAACAGATTTCTCTGCAGTGTATCACAATAGTGGAATAATATTGAACTAAAAATATAATGCAGATAGATACACACTAAAAATATAATGCAGCTAGAGATTCATTTTCTTTATAAATTATTTTGATAACACATCACACCTTGGCGTCCATTTTCAACTCCCAAGTGTGTAAAGGGTTTATGGGCACCTCTCATGGGTTTACCTGCTCTTTTTGTGACAAAAATAAGAGCTGTCAGATCTGAGGAGCTGGTGCAGCTGACACTGACTGGAGTCATTTTAGTATATGCAGAAGCAATGTAGGCGGCTTGGTGTCATACATTGCACCTCTGCAACCCCAGAGCACTGAAGTTGGCTGAAAATTTAGGACACCATTATGATGGGACTCTGTAGGTCTCAAGGAGACCTTTCTACTGGAGGTTGTACTGCACATGACTCACTAGGGCCCAGCAACTCCCAGCTGTTTGCAAGGAGCTGGGGGAAAGGGATGGAAGATAGTATTTTTAAGTGCAAGCCTCATATGGAAAGCTGAGATGCTCATAATACTGGTAATTCCCAATGCCATTGTAAAAGCTTTCTGGAGGACATCCTTTCCACTTAGCTTGTCTGTTAGTAGCTTGGGGAAGACAGACCCAGGATCTGCCACCTTGTTGCTCACAGAACATTTCAGGTGGTGTTCGTATGTCCAGATGACATTCGCATGGACGTTCGTATGTCACCACTAAAAACAACACCTGGGTTGTTGTTTTTAGTGGTGACAGCTGGTATGAATACTTAGTGCCTTACTGATTGGTGTTATAAATGTGCCAGCCTGTGTGCAGATGGAGAGGAAATTACCGATGGAGTGCTTTGAAAGGGCACTCAGTCCTGGGGAAGCCAATAGGGTATGCTTCCTGAGCCTGATGCTTCCACATCTCAAAAACACAGAGAGTACACAGCCTGCTCACTGCATGTGGCGGAGTCACATGGAAAAACCGCAAATTACTTCAGTAAGTGGCCTCTTCACGGCTAAAGACTATGCAGAGTAGACTTGCTTTGTTAGGTGGGTAAAGCGGTATCTGTCTTTTCCCAAAAAGGCTTGAAATTTTTCTCTCACTGTTCCCATACTTTTGCTAACATGACAGAATACCAGCCTCTATAACTCCTCCTCCCACCTTGACATGTGTCTGACAAGTGATAAAGTCACAAGAAGTGATAGACAACGCCACAGATTAGCCACAAAAACGGGTGGTTCTGCTGAAAACTATTAAATATCTGCTACTGGATCAGTTGTATCAATGCATTTCAGTGAAACGACAAATGGGTGTGAGGAGCAATTTGTGGCTTTTCCTGGAGATAGACGTCTTGCACAATTAAATAAGGGATGCATGTAAATATGGCGATTATGCAGGCAACCTTAAACTTCAGAATTAAAACTGTCCCTATAGGCACAGTGTACTGAGCATTTAATTCCTGCTATCAGTCATCCTGGGCTGTGGACAGTGCCATTACCCAGAGGTCAGGAGGATGAGGAAGCAATGCTCCAGCATCTTGGAGCTCATGAGGACCAAAGCAAAATTAACAATACCAATAATACTAACACTACTAATACTGTAATATACTCAGGTCGTGGGAATCCACACCACGAGAAAAGGCACTCCTTGCTGGGGAGTTGTTAACTGTCGAGGGCAGAAAGCAGAGCCCAGAGTGGGGGCAGCGGAGAGGGCTTCTCTCCTCCTGACACCGCACCCCGGACCTGCCTTCCACGACCACCCCTCTGGAGACGACGACCGGGTGGGACGGTCCTGTCCGGCGCCCCGTGGCCGCTCTCGGATGATGCGGAGCCGCGGCCGCTGATGAGCCCCCGGCCTCGCGTGCTGCGACAGCGGGTTCGGGACGCACCGGGGGATCCAGAGCGAAGCGAGGTTGCCGCGGGCAGCCCCACCGGGCCCCACCCCTCTGCACCGCCCAGCGGGCGGCCCCGGCCCCAGCGGGCAGGGGGGTCGTCAGCGGGCGGCGGGGCCGGTCCGGGTGCCGAAGCCGCGGCGCGGGGGATCCGCGAG